>WYDF02093652.1:0-24103 GCA_009867245.2 Adranes taylori | reverse complement strand
CTTTTGGAGTACATGTTTAAGCGTACTAAGATCGAAAACTTTGGTATTAACATCAATGGCGAGAAGCTGAGCCATCTGCGCTCCGCCGATGACCTGGTATTGATTGCAGACAAATTCTATGAAGCAAAAGAGATGCTAAAGGAACTTGAACTAGCATACAAAGAAGTGGGGCTGAATATTTACATCAGCAAGACCAAGTTCATGACAAATCTAGTCACCACTGAAAATCTAAAAGCAAACGGCTTGAATATTGAGCAAGTATGGTCCTATAATTACCTCGGCCACGAAATTCGATTGGGGAGAACAATCAAACTTGTGAAATCGGCAGAAGAATAGGTCTCACCTGGGCAGCCTTTGGAAAGCTGAGCTACATCTTAAGATCAAATATTCCCATATGTCAAAAGAGAAGGGTCTGTAACCAGTGTGTTACAGACACAGAGAAGCATGGAAAGAGCTATGTTGGGTCTCTCTTTGAGAGATAGGGTTCCGAATGCCGAGGTGAGAAGAAGAAGTGGAGTTACGGATGCCATCGTAAGAATATCGAATCTCAAATGGAACTGGGAAGGCCACGTGGCTAGAATAAACGATGGCAGATGGACGATAAAAATAACCGAATGGAGACCTAGAGATCATGCACTTCGCAGCAGAGGCAGACCGCCCACTAGATGGTCAGACGATCTGAAGCGCATTCACACGAAGTGGATGAATGCAGCACGGCATAGAGAGAGATGGAAATATTTACGGGAGGCTTATGTCCAGCAGTGGACGACAATATTGCTGTTTGATGATGATATCTGAAATAAAAAGTTTAATGGTTTATGTGAAACTTTTGACTTTCCCATAAGAAATTGAGTGCCGCATTTCACATAAAGTTGAAAATAATTGTCAACAATGAAATTCACAATTCTTTTTTCTCATATATTAATTTTAGATTGTTGAAATCTGTATGTTTAAATCTGAAAATTTATATCACCACCAAAGTAATTTATGGTGAATTATCTAGGTTTTTAGTACAAGTTCCGGATAATGCACCATAATTGTTAACTTTTAAATATCAGTAAATGGTGTATATTTAAGAACACAGATTCAATAGAATGATTACAAATTATTATTAAATATTTTGTAATTAGTTATTGTATATATTCTGAATCATATAAGTTTAAACATTTTACTTTATAATTCTGCCTCTTCCTATCTGAGTTTATTATTTATTTCCATCTTCCATTTGAATTTCCTCTTACATTGTGGTTAAATCTGAGAGCAAATTAAATATGTACCTGCCATAGTTTTTAAGTTTTTCCAAGTTAATTTGTTACTAAAATATTATCAGTTTTCTCAAGAAAAGTTGGTATCACTTAAGTTTTTTACAATATTTACATTAAATTGCAGTTTTTATATGTAAATCACAATTGATTTCGTAAATTATGTAGAGAAAGAAACTCAAATAATTTCTAAAAGGCCACTTCTGTAATTAAACACTATTATTAACCATTTTGTATAATTTCGATGTTACGTCAGAACATCGCTTGCTGTTATAAATAAATCAGTGATTGTTGCTTACTAGATTCAGTATCGACATTACATATTTGATCAAATTATGTATGGTACCAAATAAAAGCGCCTGCCACCTTTCATTCCTTAACCACACAGCAAATTTTTTGCGTGTGTATACCAATAGATTGTTACCATAATTAGATTCTAAACTAATGGAGTGTTGAGTTAATTGAACGTTGAATTTCTAGAAGTGTTATGTATATAGGGTTGCCAACATGGTGATTTTCAAGTATTCTCCACATTCCGAGAATAAAGGAAAATTCTCCTTGTATTCCAATTTAATAAATAAAAGTTAAAGAAATCGAAAGTGTAAACACAAATGTCCCATGTACCTTAAAACCATATTTTCTCACTTCTTTTTATTCCATTTATTGCTAAATAATAAATGTCCACCCCCTAGTCCGCATTATCAAATCCCTTTTACCATACCGTGTTTCACAAGCTTAGTTTAGTAGTCTGCATGCAGCTCAGTTCTCTCGAGATTGCTTACCTTGAAACCGTACGTAAACTGCTTTTAAGATTATAATTACAGTAAAAAAGGAGTAGAAATAAGCAAGAAAATATTTATTTAAAACTAAATATTTCGCTAAATGCAGAACTTGTCATTTTAATGAGCAGTGTTTAACTCAGATGGAGTAAAAAACTGCTTGCGAAAAGGAAATGACTTTACAGGAAAATGTACATTATGCAAACCTGCTTTTATAATTAAACAAGTGGCAGAAAAGCCTTTAAAATGCATCAAAATTTTGTTCGCCAAACCAATTTGTAAGCGGTTAAAGCAGAGGCAGTTGTTACCAAAATATTTTGTTACAAAAGATTCAAGTGATAGTTGAAAATATTTTGAGATTCTTCGTTAACAAATTTTATTCAGTGTGGACACAAAAAGGCATTTAGTTTGACAAAAATGTATTGCGCTGAAAAACAATCGAATTAGTTTGAAAGGAACTTAACAACGATACTTAACCCTCCCCACCCCCTGATTCTTTTCCATTTTGTCGGATGCCAGTAATGAAGGCGACATTAGTAGGTCATCTTAATCATCAATTTTTTTATACCAGAAGAAGATATCAAAAACAAAAATTTAGATTTTTATACTACTGGTTTTGATTCATTTAATACTATAACACACAACTTTTTGAATTGTCTTGACAAAAATGGACGGTCAATTTAGAATGTTGCTGCGTATTCTGCAGGAAATGCAACAATAAATTACGAAAAGTATCATTCCGTATATCAAAAATTATTTAACAAATAGAAGTACATTACAAAGGCTAATTACACGTCTTGTACAATGCCCCTAAATTTGCCTGTAAGAAATTAAAATACGATGTTGAAACATTGGCTAATACAATATACTCAGAATTTTCAGCAAGTAAGACGTATAGAAGAGAAATTAAATCCTGCTCTGATTTTCATAATATACAACATGCCCCAATGATTAAAAATGTTCCTAAAAGGTGTCGGAGTTTACCAAAAGCAATTGACAAGATATTGTTATTTAGACCCGCTATAAAACAATATGTTTTAAATCAAGAAAGAGACGAGTACGATATTTTTGTTTTGAAAACAATTAAACTGCAGGAAAAAAAAATAGAGGATGACATAACCCCGCTTTTGTTTCCTGAATTATACTTGCACTTCATATTAAAATTTCCTAATTTTATATGCTCAATATTAATTTAGACAAAAGTGATATAACATCAACTTTATTAAATCAAAACGTATAAAAGGCTACATTAGAATTAGTCCCGGAAGAGAAATGTGAAAATAGCCTAAATTTGCAAAAATTACTTAATAAGAGGAAGAATCTGTCGGGACAAATTAAAGCAAAGCGACAGTAGCTTTCAAGACTACAAAGTGTGGTGGATTATATAACAAGTGGGACACCAAAAATTTGTAGGATCGTGAAATCGATCAGATCTTCGCTTTCCGATCACTCTCCATCGCAAGCCTACACGCTACTTCAGAAACAACACATGGGAAATCCAGGAAACCCGTCCTCTGCACTAGAGAAGGGCAGATATTCAGCTTGCCGACAGATTCACCTGCTCATACCTTAACGTGGGCGATCAGAGATACTCGTATCTTAGTATGAGTAAAGTCATATATATGTTGCTGCCAACATCAAGGAAACTCTCAGCAGCAAGTATAAAACCACAAAAAAAAATTTAGCACTCCGTTTAAGCGGATCGAACAAAGTTGTCGCCACGAACATGCTTGCTGTTCCGATATTATTATATAGTTTTGATATCATCAAATGGCAGCAAGACGAGCTGAAAATCCTAGACCGGTATACAAGAAAGTGATGAATATCAATCCTAGTTCTTCCGTGTCTCGTATTTACCTTCTCGCGAAATGAAGGTGGTCGAGCTCAATACCACACCTTGTCGAGGTCTCCTGAGTATTGAGTCAATGTATGGCCGTTTGATAATAGGAATGGCTACCATGGTGATAAATATCCCAGATGACCCTCTTATGAAAGTTGTGTACGAGAACGAATTAGCGGCTGTGGGGTCATTTCTATACAAGGCTACAAGAAAGGTTTCCGAATCTTTTGACTATCGTTTTCGACAGATATGCGGGTCCAGAGTGGTGAAGTATTGTACATTATGGAGTTAAATATCGAGACTGCCAAACAGTAGTTTGAAAATCAGATTCGGCAATATTCAAACAACCACGTCGGGATTAATTTATGCATGGCCATTTTTATAATGTTATTGCCGCGTTAGAGTTTTCACCAAATTAGCATTCGGCTTCTTAAGATCTGCTGGCCTTCGATCTGAGGCTGAGCCATTAAAAAATAATTTTTCCATCTACGTCATTCTTACAGTATAGATAAACACCCGGTTGCACCCTACGTCGCAAAAGATATTGAGACAGTAGTTAAAAAAGACGCCACTAAAATCTTTTCGAACTACGGTTTTCCTACAACCCATCAAATAGCCTCAAACAAACCTGATATTATGTTATTAGATTCCACTAATGGGCAGACGTTCCTTATAGAAATTTCGAGCCCCGCAGATAAAAATATTGAAATTAAGGAACAAAAAAATTGGGTAAGTATCAGGATTTGCTATGCGAGTTAAAGATTCAATATCCACACCATCAAATTGCTAGTTTTCATCATTGGAGTCGTAGGATGTACCAAGTCCTCCCTAATAAACTATATTAAGACCATACCGGATTGCGAGGACAAACCTGAAGCATTATCAAGTCACTGTAACAGAGTGCTGTTACTATTAATATAATACTTATTACATTCCGTGACTTAGTAAAATATACATCTACTCATTCTGAGTTGGCAACCTTATAATAAAAAGACTGCATAAAAGAACATATGTCTGTATATTTCTCTATACGTAAAATCTAAAACACGTTATCTTACATAAATAAACAAGCGAACATTATTAAATATTTTACCTTATTTAAAATAAAAGATTATATTATTTACAACGCATTTATAAATAAATAAAAGGAATATTATACTCAAGATGCGTTTAAATATAATTAACAGGTGTAATTTAGATGCATTTATAATAATTAAATAATTGTTTCTTCCAAATTAATAACGTAAATATTAAAACATATTGTCTGCTAAATATATACTTCTCGCACATAAAAGAAAGAAATATGTGATAGTTTGAATAAAAAGAGAAAGCGTACGAGTTTTCACCATACGTCGCTGGAAAGACGCAGATAATTTATAATAATATATGGCGTAGTTTATAATAATAAAATATAGTTTCGGTGTGTATGTGCGAGCACGATAGTAATATAGATGGCCATATGAATTCTTATACACCTTACTGCTATATTATAGTATAACAATATCAAGTATAAATGTTTAATGTTATAATAAAGTGGGAGACGTACGTACATGCGTTGTGGTAGAGTCCACTGTTCCATACAGCTGTGTGCATTGTGTAAGCTTTATCTTCTATAAAAGAGCGAATTTCTAATCTTTTATGAATACTCTCCGGCCGTCCCGCGCCCAAAAACAACAGTCAGCAGCCAAGCCAGCAGTCACCGCTCAGCACGTTTGGTAAGAGTAATTCTTATAATAATTCTTATACCCTTTATTGCTATATTATTACAAATACAGTTCATTGCTATTAATTGCATGTATCTTGAGTTATTTGTGTTTCCTTTTAACATTCCGTTACCCTATTTGCTTTTCACTGAATCCACGCATTACTGACTTATGTACACAAGAGTTGGTAATGAGAGCAGGGCGACGATAGTGTCTACGTACACAAGAACGCTATTCTGACTGGTAGTATTTCCGTCGCTCTGTATAAATCCGCCAATGTGCGACTACCGCTGATCTATGTTCGCAAGGGTTGGTTTGAGTCAAGTTACATTGATACCTATGTTCACAAGGGTGTTAAAGTAAATATTAGCATTTCCTATTCAGTATAATGCACTAATGTGTATTAAGCGCTTGATTATGTTCACAACGGTTAGTTGTTGATGCTTCGGTGGCAGTGGTACCTATGTATACTGTGGTGTTGCTGAAATCCGTAGTCACTTTCCTTTACGTTACCTGCACTAAAGAGTATCAAATGCTAGCCCACGTCATAGCGGTTAATTGTTGATACTTAGATGACAGTGGCATCTATGTAGACAGTAGTGTTGCTGAAATCCGTAGTGACATTCCTTGCTGTTACCTGCACTAACGTCTGTCAAGCGCTAGCCTACGTTCACAGCGGTCAGTTGCTAATACTTCAGAGACAGCGGCACCTATGCACACAGTGTTGTTGCTGAAATCCGTAGTGGTTTTCCTTTCCGTTACCTGCAGCTACTTGTGTCAAATGCTAACCTATGTTCACAGGGGTTAGTTTTTCATACATCGGTGAAGTGGCATCTATGTACATAGTGGTATTACTGTAAACGGGAGTAATTCCTTGTTAGCTAGAGAATACCCAACGCTAATTTCGGTTAGTTTTGGTGACTCATGTGACATTACGTTCACGAGCACACTTAAGTACACGAGAGTGTTATTCTAACTAGTAGCGAGTCCCTTTCCTGCATATCCGCATATCCGCGATTTATCCGCGTAACGAACTCGGTAGAAACACTTCGCTACCGTGGTCTATATCGTGTTTTGAGAGATATCTGTCATTCCGAGATAGTGTATATATACTTACTCCTACTGTTTGCTTGAGTATGATTGATTGCTTGTATATGCTTCCCATAGTTACATGCTTCTCACATTATCACCGTTTCGCTATTTTGTCATCGAATTTTTAATAGTTATCTACGCGAAGCACTAAATTCTGTTTGCACTGTTTTTTGATTATTATTGTTGCGTTTGCACCGTTTTATTAAAACCATTTGGCTCTAGTGTTCTGTTTAGAAAAATTAGTAAAAGACATACAATTTCTTTTTATTAACCCCATCATTTTTCAATATTATGATATCCGCCATAAAGGCTATAATGATTTAAAGATTATATTTTGATTAATGACATTTTTATTTCTGAATTAATATTTTCTTTCTTTGTTTATTATAGAAGAACAATACACGGTTTTGTTAAACCTTTAATGCTGTATCACTTATTAGTGGATAAGTGTGTTACAGCTTCCCCACAAGAACGGAAACACCTTGTTTACTTACCAACTGAGTTCACTTGAGCCCTCAGTAAGCCACTGAGGATCGTAGGATGATCACCATCAGTTCTAAAGTGCGGTCTCACTTTAAACTGACCTGGCGTCTGAGTAACCTATTTCAACAGAACGGTTACACGATCCGACAATGACGCATTGACTTACTCTATTGTTTAAGGAGTCGTTACATGATATGTTATCCAAAGAAGAAACTCGTGTAAGACGTTTTCTTTTTAAAGGTGCTGAAGTTGAGATTCTCTGAAGTAGAGGTGCACGCTACAAAGTGAATAAAAGGACAATTATTTGTCTAACAGATACAAATTCTAATTAAAGGACATACATTAAATTAGAGTATACATATAAAAAGTTACCAACTATATTATAAAAAGTATAGAGAAAAGTACATTTAACTAAATTGAATTAATCATAATGTACAGTAACATTAAAAGTGTAAAGAAAAAGAGAAAAAATAAACTCAATAATCTAATTTGCTACGTAGTAAGCTATAATATAATGTTAATTCAGTAGAAAAATTAGTAAAAGACATACAATTTCTTTTTATTAACCCCATCATTTTTCAATATAATGAAAATAACTTACAAATGACATTTTTGAATCAAACAATATACCCAAGTCTTTAACTTCATCTAAACGATGTAATACAACTGAATACAGCTCATATGAATACAAGTGACATTGAAGTTTACGGTTGAAGTTTATGACATTAAATTTTTTACAATTTAGGTCTAATTTGTTCCATAAACATCAATTATAAATTCTAAATTATGCTGAAGGTTAATATTGTCACCATGGGTTTTTATTGTGCTGAAAAGCTTGAGATCATCAGCATATAACAATGTATCAGACGCAATACCAGTAAAGAGGTCAATGATAATCAGTAAAGGTCCTAAATTAGACCCTTCGGGGACACCTGAACTAACAGTTGCTATATCTGAGTAATGTCCATTATAAGTTACGTATTGTGTTCTGTTAAATACATATGACTCAAATAACCTTAAAATGGTGTTCCAGATATAAAATTGCTTCAATTTTTCTATCAACAAATAATGATAAATTCTAGTAAAGTCTTTGAGAAGTCCACATATACTGCATCCACCTGCCCACCAACATCCAGCTCATTACAAACATACTGGGTGAAGCACATTAAAGTTGTCGCTGTTGACCTTTTTTTCATTAAAATCTTGATGAAATTGAGATTTTTCTTGTTTTGCGGCTAGATATACTCGGGCATAGAGGATTATCTAAAAGCCCTTCGAAAATCCAGACAATAATGTAATTGGTCTATAGTTTTCAGTTTTACTTGTTATATTTATTCCATGCACAAATTAAAGAAAAATACCAAATTTCATATAATTTTACTTCCAGGCTTAAATACAGGACATATTTTACGAATCTTCCATTTAGCAGAATACGTATGCGTACATAGTGCAAGCTTGAACATTGTTAACAATGGTTTAGCTAATACATACGCACAGTGTGTAATTAAAAAGGACGGAATACTGTCATCGCCAGATGACATTTTACGATGTAGTCTTTTACACGCCTGTAAAATTTTACTTTCGGATATAGTAATAAATTTCGTCTCAATTAAATGCTTACTTCAATTGGGTACGACAGTTGATTTTCATACTGAAATAATCTTTAAAACCCTCAACAATAGTAACAGAGTTATCCAAAATTTTCTCATTATAGGTCATATGAACAGGGATCCTTATGGTTTCCTTTACTCTTAATAAGTGATCATAGATTTTGGGGATCATCATTAATAGATTTTTCAATATTGCCTACATATTCATTGTAAGAATTTGTAATCAATACATTAATGCATTTTCTTGAATCTGTGTACTTTCTCAAATAAGACTCAAAACTGAATTTTTGTAATTCCTAAAATATAACTCCTTTAGTTTTTAATTATTTGATATAATTTATCTTACAAGGGAAACTTTGGTAATGGCATATAGGTATGTCAAGAAGAATAAGAATTGATGGATGATGACTATCCTCATCTACTAATGACTTCCTCATCTACATCTACTAATTCTATCCTCATCTACTAATTCTTTTACAATATTAGAAGAAACATTAGAGAAAACTAAATCAAGACAGTTGTTATTAATATTTCAAATATAATTGTGCCCTTTCAAATTGAAATATGAAGCAAAATTTGAATTAGGTTAGCTTTACTACTAGTACTATCAATAACATATGGTATATTAAAATCTGCAAGATTTAGTATTTGTGAGATAAGTAAATAATCTAAGCATTCAAAATATTCAATAAACACCTCAAATTCATAATAGCAAAGTTTTGGGGGAATTTAAACAACTATAATAATTAAATTATTAAGATCAATACGGTATCTACAACGGACAACATCAATGGACGGAACATCCACTATTAGAGAACTCAAGTCTAGTTCCGTGATGTCATATTTGTGGTCCATTTCAAGAAATTCACCACCTCCCCGTAAAAGACTCATACCAGGTAGGTTACTATCCCTACGAAAGACGTTATAGGAACTAGGAAACCAACTCTGAATTAGAGATATCTTCGTGTAGCCAAGCTTCAGAGAGCGCAATGACATGAAGACATAAAGTTGAACTGAAGTAAAAAATTTTAATCCACGTAACAGTTAAATATTCTAGTTAAATAGATCCAGTCTCAACTAGTCTCATTTAAGCATTTTAACCAAAGAGTTTAGTTTAAATTCACTGTTGAAGCTAAAGAAATTTACCATGGCGCTATAAACTACATACAAATATATTGCAAATTTGTAAATACTCAAAATATTTAGCTACCTATCTAGTCATGATGAGAAGGAACTGGTCAAGTGTATAAGGATTATGGATGTAAATGGGCTTGGTCTTACCCGTGGAGAAGTATTTAATATTGTGCAATGCTACATTGTGAAAAATAAGCTGGTAACATGATTCAAAGGCAAACGCCCTGGACCTGATTGGCTGATTTCATTTCGACAAAAGCACCGTTGTACTATTAAGTTGCCTCAAAATATTGAGCATGCTCTCACTGACCAGACCAATCCAAGTTCTTGTCCTAGTTGTCCAATCCCAGTTGCAGACCAGACCAAGTTGTTTACGTCTATTTTGATAATTTGACAGCAGATGTAACAGAACTTGGATTAGAAACCTGGCCGATTTTCAATTGTGATGAAACTGGGTTTTGCTACGACGCGTCAAAAACAAGAATTGTTGATGCTATCAATGAGCAGTCTAAACGTAAAACAAATTCAACTGGTAAAGAGAATACAAGGCATTGCTGGGTGCATTTGCAAATGGAAATATGTTACCGTTGTTGTGCGTTTTCCAGGGAAAATATGTGATAGAAGATTGGATTGTTTGATAAAGAAGTCCCAACGCAGACTCCTGTTGCGATGAGTGAAAGGGAATGGATGGAAACCGCCGCTTTTCCAAGTGGTTGTGTTTTGAGTGGTATTTCTGAAAAATATAGGTGCACATAGACCAGTGTTGTTGATTTATGATGGGCACACAACTCATATTTCAACAGGTCTAATGAGGTTGACTCTAATGAGAAAATAAATTGCCACCACATACTATCCACACTGTTCAACCTCTTGATGTTGCTGTTATCAAAATTTGAAATCAAAAAGTGGGAAAAAGATCTGCATAAGGGGCAACGACAAAATCCACTAAAGAAAGATTCCAAAATCCGAGTTCGTAGCTATCTTAACCAACTGTGTTGAGCAGATTTCACCAGAAATTATCATCAATGGCTTCAAGTCAACAGGAATATATGATCCAGAGAAAAATGGACCAAACAAACTAGCTGTTCCTGAATCTATTTTTGCACCTGAGAACATGAAAAATACTATTCCTCAAGACAAAAATTCACAAAACCACCTAGACGCTGAACCATCAAGAGTTTAGCAGCCAGCGGCCGCACAACAGCAACTGACTCTTGAGCCGCCATAAGCCAGTGAGCAGCCAATGACCGCTCAACAGCCATTGCAAGCCGATAAACCTCAAGCGCCTAAGCAGCCATCAACATTGCAACATCAGCTGAAACGGAAGTCCTTTGAAGAGGTATTATTTGACTTCACCAAAAATGATAAAAAACAAAAATCAGTAAGGAAGAGGAAGAAAAATATTTACCTCGAAATGAAGGAAATTGAATAGAGAGAAACAGAGAAAGCTCTTGCGGTAAATGAAAAAAAATGCAATGAAGGAGAGGAAAAAGCAACAAACAGAAAAGAACTTAAAGAAATCAGAAACAATCCAAAAAGCCTTTTACAAATAATGAAAGTGACATCTATTTGATTTATGAGAGTGACGAGAATTTTCTAGAAAGCTTCTAATATGAAGAAGAGGAAGAAACATCACTCAAGCCTGGCGACTTCTGTATAGCTAAAGTATTTGTGAAAACAGTAAATAATTTTTGATTGTTTGTTACTAGAGTGTTGGAGAAAGAGCATGGAGGTTACGAAGTATGCTTTTTCAAAAGACATGAATAAAGGATGAAGTTCATTGTTATTGAAGAACAATCTATCATTATAGATAGTGATGTGGTTCGTGTACTGCGGAAAGCAATGACCTGAAGATCTGTCCGTTTTAAGAATATGACTTGTTTTGCTGCGGACCTATGAGACCTAACTAACATTCGTTAAAGTAACGTCTGGTTGTAAAACTACTTTAAATGTTCAGTAATTCATGTTCTCATTTTTAATACATTTAGTAATATACTCATTTCTAAGAATTTTACAGCAGTTTTTATCCCTTTAACCCATAATCCTTTACTTCATATGTCTCCCATAGTTTACATACAACGCCCATACTCGTTTTTAGTTACTGAAAAATCTTAATCTTTCATTAATAAATAGAAGGTCAAGCAGAAGATTCAGATAACCCAGACAATTTTGGAGTGTTTTTATGGAATATTGGGAGGATGGGTCTAATTACCCAGAAATTTTGGGGCAACAATTTCTCATGAAAAAAAAAATACATATATATATATATAAAATATTAAACTAGTGAAATGTGGCATAAAGAAATATATCGTACATTAGAATACATCGCAATAAATAACTACATACAGTTGTTATAAATGTATGTTGCTAATTATTTTTTTAATGTCCTCTTAAACTCAAACTCATCTTGAGTTACGATGTAAAATCATGACCCACTTAGCCCACAGCATCTTAATTAGTAAAATACTCCCGCTCTCAGCACTTTCGTCCAGAACAAAATTATTTCTCTCCGTGTCAACATCTGCGCCATGTTCGTAACCCTATATGAATAATTGTTTAAGCTGGAAGTCATAGTGAAGTTTTTATAAATTATGTTAGGAATTTAAACCCGTCTTTACTTCACGTATGTATATTTATTTGTGGCAATCATGAATGATAAAAAAGGTTCTTATGACATACAAGGTTGTATAAACTTGTTGTGAACTTTATATAAAAGAATACAAAATGTTGAAAAGCTATATAAAAATACTGTGAACTTACGTTGTTGACTAACACATCTCACTCAAAAACATTATATTAACCAAAGTAATGATCTGTAACTTCAAAAGATTTGACTACTTGTGTAATGATTTTTTAGTTCTTATTCGTTGATTCTTATTAGGTGTTGTGTTGTCAAATAAATATACATACGTTAAGAAAAGACAAGTTTAAATTTCTAACAAAATTTATAAAAACTTCACTATGACTTCCACCTTAAACAATAACAATGCGAGTCTGATAAAAAGGTAAGTCAACCTCTACCGGAAATTACAAATACGAAGGATGAAAACCAGAGGAAAACATTAGGTTCAACAATATCTGTCTGAAGCAACGCATTATTCCTAACTATGTAAAAATAAGCTGTAAAAAGAATCAACAAAATCAATACGCAATCGAGAAGCAAATCAGATTAGGAATACGTAATAAATATATAGAGCTCAACTACATCAGTGTCAAGCTTAAAATTGTAAGAAACAAATTACTCCTTCTACAAAATAACACAGAAATTGACACTATTGAATCATTAATAAATTCACTCGTATCAAACAACCGACAAATCAAAATTTTAATTAACAAACAGAAAAACTAAAAGTAGACAACAATAGTACAACTCACCAAAACGACGAAGTCGAAATCACACAGGCAATTTTTCACACATGAATAGAAAATTTGACAAAGATAAGACGAAACAGAAATGAATTATCTAAAAAGGACTGAAACACAATTCTATGAGCGCAAAATCCGAAAACGCCATTGAAAATCTTCTCACAGGCACCGAACTCATAATAAAATTAAACGACACTAGCACAAATAAACACATTCTAAAAAACCTTATTGCCTACAGAATACAGGAACTAAACAAAACACAGTTCAACACAAAGAATCCAGAAGGTAACATTGTAAAACAAATCAGAAATATACTAAACGAAACAACGCTATTCTCAACAAAGCTGACAAAGGAGGTTGCATCATAATAATAAACAAAGACAAATACATCAAGAAAGTTGAAACATTCTTACAAAAAAATAACTTCACTTGCATAAAAAACAACTCCTTAAGAAATAGCCTAACAGAAATGCAGACA
Source organism: Adranes taylori (assembly GCA_009867245.2). Classification (NCBI taxonomy): domain Eukaryota; kingdom Metazoa; phylum Arthropoda; class Insecta; order Coleoptera; family Staphylinidae; genus Adranes; species Adranes taylori. The sequence goes on along the minus strand of WYDF02093652.1, from coordinate 10,356 downwards.
ACAACAAACAATCACCAAGATACTATCAAAAAATACGGTGGTAAGAACCTCATACCTATGAATCCAAAAATTCCAAAATTTTTGGACAACTAAAGCTACACAAACAAAATAAAGCGATAAGACTCATATGCTCATCAATAGACTCTCCGTCATATCAGATATTAGAATGGCTACAGAAAACCATAAAACAAATGCGGGAAATGGGAAGAAATGGAGGATTGGTATCCAAGTGAGGAGGAAAGAGGGATAGGGATGTTGAATGAGTGTGAAGTTGAAGAAGTAAGTGTGGAAGATGCAAAGAGAGAGATAGAGAAAATGAGAAATGAGGATGGATCTGCAGGGCCGGAGAGAATGTATGGAGATGTATGGAAACGTTTGAAAGAAAAGGGAATAACTACATTAGTAATATGGAAAGGAGAGGAGAGAGTGTCGGCAGAATGGAAGAGAGGGAAATTGTACCGATGTATAAAAGGGGAAAAAGAAATGAGGTTGATAGTTATAGATGATTAATGATTATGGATGGAGTATATAGGTTGTCTAGGAGAGTTATAAATATTAGATTAGAAGAACAAGTGCGTGATAAAGAGATTTACAGAATGATTTTGTCCGAGGTGAAGGAACTGCAGATAATATTCTTACCATAAATTACGTGGCAAATCAAGAGATAACAAAAGGAAGAAACATGAATCTGATGTTCGTTAATCTTAAAACCGCCATTGATAGGATTGTGAGAGAAAAATTGTAGGAGAGATTGGGGAAGGTAGGATGTTCCAATGGGATGAGAAGAATAGTAGAAAGAATTATGAATAAACGAAAATAAGGGCGAGAGTGAATTAGAAGGTGTAAGACAGGAGGTGTAAGACAGGGATGTCCACTTAGTGCCTGCCTGTTAAATTTTTTTTTGTCAGATTTAGGGTCAGATTTAGAGGATCTTTCGATAAGAATGCAAACAGGTGGTTTAAGGTTTGAAGGACCAAAGTATTCTCTCTTTCTTATACAGAAGATATTGTGTGGATGGCTAGTAGAAGAGAAGTGATGAATGAAATGATTGAAACTGATGAGGTATATGTATGCTAGGGATCTAGAGGTAAATGTGGAAAAAAACGAAAATAATGGTATACAAGAAGGTAGGGAGACAAAGTAGAAGCCATGAACTGGCTATAGGGGGGCATCGAGTTGAGAGAGTGAAGACAGATAAATGTTTGGGTTTAGTTATACCACAAAACGGTAAGTATATGGAAATGACAACAAAGAAAGGTAGGGGAGTTATAGAAAGAATGAGATGTGAGAAAGAAAGTTGGGAGAATCTGTGAAAATGAAGAACAAGGCAATGAAAGTATGTGTGAACAGTATACTGAGTACAGATGGGTAGTATTAACCCTTAATCAGGTACATATGTCGCTATAAAAAATATATTTTATCTATGAAATATTCTTATATTAAATAAGAAAACACAGAAAAAGTTCTCACACTGCCCATTTATGAATCCAAAAATTCCAAAACTTTTTGGACAACTAACGCTACACAAACAAAATAAACCGATAAGACCCATATGCTCATCAATATACTCTCCATCATACCAGACATAAGAATGGCTACAGAACACCATAAAACAAATTACAGAATTCAAACCAGCTTATGCATAAAAAGCACACGGTAATTTATAAACGCAATTAAAGACATAAAAATACAAGAAAATGACAAATTAATTTCTTCTGATATAACAAACCTATATACGAACGCACCCCCGGCCAAATGCATAGAACTCACTGAAGAAATACTCTCAAAAACAATAGGCCATACAACCAAGACAGCTCACTTGACCGAAATACTAACGATATGATTAAAGCTAAACTTCGTACAATTCATTCAAAAAATATATAGTTTCCAAAATTGTGTTGCAATGGGGTCACCACTATCGAGTCTAATGGCTGAAATCTTTCTAGACAATTTTGAAAAAAAATAAGTTCAAAAATGAAACACAATATATCAAAGAATGGACACGATACGTATACGAAATCTTCTGCATATGGAGAGGGAACGAAAAAGACATACTGACTTTTCTAACACAATAAACAACATTCACACAAAAATCAAATATACACTAGAAATAGAACATAATTCTCAACTCAATTTCTTAGACCTAACAATAAAAAGAATTCAAGACAATTTAAAATTCAAAATATATAGGAATGACATCTTCACAGACAACATAATCAACAACTACTCAAAGCACCCCATCCAAAAAAACTGGCAGCATTTCAGTACTATATAGACAGGCTGCCCAGCACTCGAATGGAAAAAGGAGACTAAAACAATGAAATATACAATAACAACAATAGCAATAAACAACAAGTACAACCCTGACATGATACCAAAAATGATACAGAGAAAAGCAAACAAATTAACAGCAGAAAACGCATACATACACAACAACAACTCACAGACTCACAACAACTCAACAAACAACGATAAAAAGTGGAGCACCATAATATAAATCGGAGAACAGAGTGAAACAGTAAGAAACATAGTACCAGAAGAAGGAATCAACATCGCATTCAAACCAGTAACATCCACCAAAAAACTTTTATGCAGACAAAAACACCTCGAGGACAGAATGGAAAACAGCGGCGTAAATCTGCTAAAAGGCGGAAAATTGTACATCAAAATACGCAGGACAGAAGGCCGCACATTCAACATACGCATCTCAAAACAGAAAAGAGCATGGAAGACAGGAAAATCACAAAAACAAAAACAAGAACAAGATGACGTAAACTCTAATTTTGCCAGACACCTCATACAAGAAAACCAATCATTTTCAAAAAACAATACCAAAATTCTACACATACAAAACAAGTATTTTATTTAATTATACTCAAAATACGGTGTAATATGGGCTTCTTTGAATCGTCAAAGAAAGCTGTCTCCATCAATTGCAAATATTGAATTTTTGCTACAAAGTCGTCTCCTAACGGTGCAATGACAAGTGTTCACGCTTTTTAGCGACTATAGTAGACTCGATAGACTGAAGTAACGCTGTGGAACTGAATTGAAATAGTTACACACTCATGCCTGATGAGACCGCGAAACGGCGAAACAAGATCTTGTCGTATGATAGTAACATTTTTCAATTTTGCAATTAAAATTACGTTCACACTGATCAGAATAATGTGATTTATTCGGTGCGGCTATTCTGATATAGCTAAAACCTGATGTCCAATTACCGATGATTTTCATTTGATATTATATGAAACTGGACAAGAACATTTTATTTAATTATACAAAACAAGAGCGAAAAACCGAAAAACTAAACAAAAATCTCAACAAATTCTCGAAAATATGGAAATATTCAAACTAGAAACTGACATTTGCATTTGCTCTAAAGGACCAAACAGTACCCATCTCTATTTTGCACATCCTTAAAACGACAGAACACACAACTCCATAGAATATCACCTACTCATAGAACTACACCTACACAACACAACATCTAATAAGAACCAACGAATAAGAACTAAAAAATCATTACACAAATACTCAAATATTTTCAAGCAATAGATCACTCATTTGGTTTATATAATGTTTTTGAGTGAGATGTATTAGTCAACAACGTAAGTTCACAGTATTTTTATATAGCTTTTCGTCATTTTGTATTCATTAAGTTCACAATATGTTTATATAACCTTGTCTGTCACAAGAACCTATTTTATCATTTTGTATATAAATTTTTAGTAAAGGGGCCTGAAGATGCATAGCACGCCTATGTGAAACCGGTCGCCACAAATAAATATACATACGTGAAGTAAAGGCGAGTTTAAATTCCTAAAAAAAACTATGAATAAGGATTTTTTTGGTTTATTGCGATTTGACAGCTATTTTGAAATATTCATTTGTCTGCTATAAACATATTTTTGAATTTGCGTACTACCTCATTCATAACATTTAAACCAACCAATACTATAAATTATTTCATGATAATATGTAAACATTATTTCACCTATGCCTCGCAGATATGTAATGTTGTTTTCTCTTCACGAGCTATGACACGTGAAGTTTGTAAAACGTCAGCGTATGTTGGGTCAAAAGGTATCTGATGAATATTTGACGCTTAAATTAACCACACGATATTGCGTGAATACAAATGTGTATTAACTTTATGGATATGTACCTGAGTGCTTTATATCAGACATTGTCAAATGTTTTATGAAGTTCTAAATCGTCAACGTGTCAAAGCAACTTTGTACTATGCAAATTATCTATTTATGAGCAAAGCTTATTAGTTTTGTCAAGTAGTAAAATGTTTTACAGAAGCTATTTGCTGTTTCCAGTGATATCGTATTACTTCTAAAACTTCGTGCTCTGCATTACTTCTTAACTAATTTTAATTAATAAATCTGCTTTTGATTTTAATATTTCTAATCTTGAGTTTTTCTGGGTGTGATATTCCATGTTTCTATTTTAATGTAATGTGTTTTTAAAAGTTATCATTATGTTTAAAATATTAAAAGTTTCATTTCAGCAATCAAGTATCTGTTCTTACATGATCACATTTAAATTATTCTGCAATTTTTTGGAGGTACTCAACTAATTCCTAAAGTTTCATGTCGATCGGATGGATGGTGTAGTCAGGTATAAAGGACATACATACAAACATACATTGATTTATATATATATATATATATATATATATTATTTGAACTATATTTGTTACAGTACGAGCAGATGGTATTTTAATAGAAAGTATGTTGTCGCAAATTAATCAGTATCCTGCTGGTTTATGTCCTATTTGTTTATGTTTTTATTCACAACAAAGACCATTACCTTTATAATTGTTTCGTCGTTAGGAGGGAAACAAATTACGTTATTTTTTCTTGAAAATGACCACTTACTTTGACTGAGGCCAACTAGTTTCAAGTTGTCGTTTTGAAGTACTTGTTTGACGATTCGTAACTTTCCAGATTGTAAGATACTATGGACATTCCACGTTGCTATCCTTTTTTCTTCTTTAAATTTTAGGTTTCTGTTTGTTCCAGTAGCATTTCGGCAACACTTTGCTTGACTTCTAAGTGGGGTGTGCCCTAAGTCCATTTCTGACGTCCCGGCCCGGAGTCAGGTTGGCTCCGATAGCTGGCCGGCACAAACCGATCTGTTGAAGTGCTGGTAAAACATGTCGTTAGATATAACTGCAAGAATAATGAAGTAATTTTAATGAAATAGTCCTATGATAATCAGACCTAAAGATATTGGATCAATTCTCAGTAAATCTAAATGGGCATTGCAATTGTGAGAGCGGATCGCCAGCTCTGCACCATAGATGTAAATTGTTATAAGAACTAGCTACTGGTTGCTTACATTATTATCAGATAGAAATGTTAACTAGAACAGCCAGAAAACGTCTTCTAGATCTGCAAGGACTGCAGTTTTTCCGCAAGACTGGGATAGTAATTCAGAATATCGATATTGAGTATATAATAACACTTTTTAAAAATATTTACGGTACATTTAGGTTATCAGTATGAATAGAGTTTTGTCTTTTGTCCAGTGAACAAAATAACTTTCTGTAAATGAATCTACATTGTAATTAAATTAATACAACAATAGAAAATAAAATTTAAAAATAACATAAAACCGTACACAAAATATCTTATGTAGTATCATGGAAATAATAAATCATTTTAATATCTAATCTTATTTAATAAAAACGTTATGTATCACAATATAAATTTAATTCATAATACAATTGTAAAAGAAATTTATTGAATTTACTGACAAAAGAACGTAGTAAAATTCATTTAACCATCTAATCGACGAAGTACAATGCTTTTATTGCCACTGGCAATGTTTCAAAACCGCTGTGCTCTGTACGTATGCTCTCGTTGTGAGAATGATGGCTGTTGTAATAGAAACAAACACAACGAAATGGCGTTTATTCATAAAACAGTTTGTACGTTAATAACATTGGTTTACCCGATAGAGAAGAAAATTTTATATGTAAAAACTGGAGTGAAATTAGGTGTCCCGATATATCATGCTTTTAGAATTGTGTAACATTTATTGAAGAAAGTATCGTGCGTGTGATAGAAAATTTACCTGAAAATGGAATACAATAATTTATACATTTTCTATGATAAATTTTCTTGATTTATTTGATGCAGATCATCAAGTAAGTATTGAACATCATCAGATAAAACTTGGAAATTTACTCCATCCTCCAGACATACTGGAGTTATTATGCAAGACATGTAGCGAATTAGAGATAATTAGATTTTTGTTATCATTTATACTTCTGATTGGAACGTGACTTCTCTTCCAACTCATCAGTGTTGTGAATTCTTATTCGGACTTCGGTAGAATTAAAGGATTGAATGATATATTGTTAGCAAAGATACTGTAGATAGTGTTTTTTCCAGCCAATTAGCAGGTACGAAAATACTGGAACGTGGATATTTGTCCACGTTCCTGTTTACATAGATATAAAACGATTGGGCATTAAGTACTCACAAATAAGGTGAATGCGATAAAATAATTAGACATCATATAAGGTTTAGCATTGTAAAGGAGATTTTAGAGAGTAAGATATAGATCTATTTTATGATCAAAGTACGAAGATAAATATTAGTTATTGATTATACCTTATGCTAAATAATTACATCTTAAACAAATCAATTATACATAGGAGCTATGCATGGGAACAAAGTCCATTGACGATGTTAAACAGGTGTTATAGAAAATATTCTAGAATGCGCTAATGAGATACAAATTAATCATGACATAAAATTATGCATATCGATTTGTGGAAGGGGAGCTGTGATGTATAAAAACGGTTCACCCACAGCAGTAAGGGCTAGTCATTTTGGGCTTCCGCCGAACGTCGTAATGTCCAACTAAGTAGCGAAATAATAATCCGGAATCAAATAATATTAGATTAATAATTGAATAAAAAATGTCATGTATCATTTCTTCTAATGTAGCACGGCACTTAGCATTAATATTTTTGGGAATAATTGAGATAAATTAACTCAAGTATAATTTTGATTAATAATGTAAAGTCGAGAATAATTAGTATCAAGTTTGTCGATTAAGGTAAAGCCAAAATAAATACAAATAAATAATTAAGATAATGGTGCGTTATTCTAATATAATAAATAAATAGTTTGTGTACAGAGGCAAAAGCTGTAAGTACCCAGTTTAACATTTCTTTGATGTAACTGAACAAATGATGAAGTCACTTTTATTCAAGTTGTCTGGTCTAGTGTTTTATTCTAAATTAAGTGGGTTAACATGGGGATTTACATAATATCTTTCCGCTTCAATTATTCAATTAATAGCTTTGCTAGAAGTAGCTAAACTAAAGTGCTATATAATTGGGAGCAGTGAATTGCTACGATAACCCATATAAAAAGTCCCCTATCACCTATTTCAGGTCGGAGATCAAACAACACTCAATTAACCGTGACAAGACGAAATATGTAGGTGATGAGCTGTTGAAGACATGGGATACGTTGTATGAATTATAACATAAGTTTTCGAAGATATTGATTTTCTAGATACTAAAAAATATTATTAAATATTTTTTTTATATAAACTGAAACATAAATATACTTAACAATTACTATAAAATAACAAATTCCATTCAAATTAAATATAAACTACCCTCGCTTGTAATCGAATTCGGTATAAGTAAAAAAGATAGCGAGTGCCATAAGAGGGAATTCTGGATATATTCCTGAGACGGAAAATTATTGGTGGTAGGTTTAAATGTTGGGGATATTCCGTGCTCTTTCTTCTCTGTCTACCACCCCCCTTTCTATATCACCCCTATATACACCCTCCACCATCTATCTCTCTCTACCCTCCTCTCTATTCCCATCTACCCCTCCCCCCTCTCTCTCTATCCCCCGACCCTCTCTCTGTCTTTCTTTCTTCCTGCGAAATTTGGTTTGTGCGGTTTTTGATGTTTTATTTGAAATGTGTTTATTCAATTTTGTTATATTTTATATTCTCTAGAATTGTATTTTCTTTTTTTTTATATACGAACCAAGGTTATTATTATTATTATTATAAAGTTATAAAGTTGTTGTGCTTGAATCGCTGACCAGTTACTTCAGTTGTTTGACTATGATGCAAGTAAACCGTTCCGGGTGAATTAGGAGTAATGTACGTAGCACATATGTTGAATTTAGTATCACTAAAGTTCAATAATATGAACAACTCTTCGATATTGTTAAAGTTACGTGGGATTAACTTAAGTTGTAAATATTTTTGTCAGCGGTAAGTACCCCACCACCACTTTCTTTAGAAGTAGCCCACCGCGCTACGGTCATAGCGGAAGACACAGAATCAGTTTTCTGATAGTTCACTATCATTAATGTTCAGCGATCATCACGATTCAGTTAATATAACTACATCATTCAGAGTGGTGCTCTAAAGTTTCCTTAAATTAAGTAACTTAGGTCTGAACTCCCTACATTTTGACACTAGAATGTATGGGGGGTGTCATTAGTTTTTTTGAGATTTATGTTTGCTCGATTTCCTATTTATAAATTTGATATGGCATTTATCCCGATCGTCATCATTTTCGTCTTGTCCCAGCCTTTTAACTGCTAATATGTTTATATAATTTAATTCCATTTTATCTAGAATTTCTAGAACCTTCAGTTTATTATGATCGATTTGTTAGCGAGTGCTATCACTGCTGGATTCTATCACATTAAATATTATCATATTATTAGCACAATATATTCAGAAATTATGTCAACGCTTTTTATATTCTCAGTAGATTTCTCAGACTTCTACAGTCCCAATTTGAAGTTCCAGACTTATTTAGTTAGCGATACTACTTCTTTCTACAGATAGTAGTACTGCTTAATTTGTTTATTTATTTTCGCCATTTTTGCTCTATAATTGTATTCATTGCCAATCATTTTCCTCATAATATCATTAATTGTAAAGTCTTTGTTATGACTTGAAATGCGGTGAGATATATTACAAGAATTATATTGCTTTCTGTATCTGACGATGATCCAAGCGCTTCTGAGAATTTTAGGATACACCTTTCACGTCACTGTGCACTGTATATCAAACTTGGAAATTGAGAGCATACTTAACATAGCTTAGTATGCTCGATACAGAATTATAAAATTAATTTGATTGGAAGAGTGTAGCATTTATATAATTATATATTGTCACGTATATTTTTGGCAGGGAGGGTTACTCGGGCGTGACATTGGAGGGTGGAGATTATTGCATGGGTACATACCTCTCCCCTACTCTCACTTTAACTGTACTAAGATCGGTTATTTCAGACAAATGCACTTGATGTTCATCTACTACTAATAAAGTTATTATTTGAATTATTGATACAGAGCGTTCTAACTATTATATTCCCCTAGTTAGCCCAATAAATTTAGAGTAAAACACTAGACTGTACTATTGCTAAGGTCGACGTACCGCCAGTTTGAATTGTGTATATTGTGGCTAAATAATTACTGGTAACTCCAACCATTAACCATTGTCGTGAACCTCTATAGTTCAGGAAAAAAATGGAAGTATTGTTAAAATATTAATAATAATTGTATTTGTATTATTACTCTTCAGCAATGCATACATGAAATTAAATAGAATATTCGTTTGCCCCAATAATATAACAAAATAAAAATGTGAATCATGTTCGAACATTACACAACAACCATTCAATAACAATAATGATGTTCATACATCCACAAAATGAACCCTACCAAATTTATAGAAATAGTGTACTTATATAATCGCAGCTGTCCATCAAAAACTTAAATTATAATATAATTTTTTATTCGATGCACAGTGATTTTATTTATTCCTTTCGATCTCTTTTAGATTACCTTGATCAAAAAATGAACTTGTTACCAAATAATTTTAATCTACTTTATTCGAAAAAATCATGCTTAAAAGAATTATCTAACTTACTCTCAAAAAGTATTGACGACTAAGTGCATCTAGATCCCTTGTCTAATTAGTTTATATTGTTACGCTACTAAAACCGACACTCTGATTTATTCATGACTTTATTTTTATTTTTATTATTTTAATCAGAATTAATTGATAATTATTATTTTCATTGAACTACCGGACATAGCCTCCGGCTACAGTTGCCAAATCTTAATGATTTTCAAGTGCTGTGTGTTGAGGAACTTATGTAATTTTAAATCATTTAAGAAGAACACACTGTATCAAATTCATTGATCGTAAGATACTAATATATCGTTTTGACAATCTGTTTGTTATGGCGAGCCGGGTGTATATTTGTGCCTCGGAATGGAAATAGAGGGCAATAAAATGGTTTTGGATTTGATGCAGAAGAAGAAACTTAAGTCAGTC
>WYDF02093641.1:0-10824 GCA_009867245.2 Adranes taylori | reverse complement strand
AAGCAGAGGATTTTATATATATATATATATATATATATATATATACAAATACAAATAATTTATTAACGGGTTTCCCCCTTTAAAGATTTACAATATATGATATATATAATATATTACATTATACTGTTGAAGTTTAGTTCTAAAGAGTGTGACATCAGTTATTATAGTTATTCTATAATAACTGATGTTACATCAGTTATTATATGTATATGTAGAATCCGAGTGTAATTATAATTAATATAGACAACCACTGCATGCTAGACTAAATTATTATACTATAAACCAGTACCAGATAGCCAAACACAGCCGTGACATACTACGTGGACATACTGTCAAACAGGTGTCTGATTTTCATTTTAAGGCATCCTATTGATATGTTAAACAAGTCAATGTTAGGGATGGAGTTAGCTGAGCCCATAAATATGTTTATAGGACTATAGTACAGGTAATTCGATTTACAATTTTGTTCCGCAAATGTCGGCATGTTTCGTAACATCCGATTTGTGATAAAATTGATATTTTCCAGTAAAACTGGACATAAAATTTTATTATTTATGTTCTTGCTTCTAATGAACTTTTAGTGTTCTGAGTGTTTCTATAGACGTGTCACTCGTTTTACGTAGTTTGAGTCTCAATCTTTTTAGGAAATGTTTCGTACCTTTTGTAATGAATTGGTATGTTTTTTATAATGTGGATTCCAAATGTAGCTTGCAAATTCTAAGGTAGGTCTTACTAACGAGCTATAGAGATGAACGTAAGTCGACGAGTTAAAGTGCTTACTAAATCTTGTTACAAAGCCCAAACTACGCAAACTTTTGTTTTTAATGTTTTCGATATGTAAATGAAGCGTTAGTTTAGGATCTAGAATAACACCAAAGTCACGAATCTCTGTTACGTTTTTAAGTTTAACATTATTTCAGGCGTATTCAGGATTTATAACTGCTTCAGTTCTCCGAAATTCCATGACGCAACATTTGTCAATATTTATAGTTAGAAAGTTTTCTTTACACCAGATATTAAATGTATTAATGCCTGCTTGCAGCTCATTCTTATCATTTAGGTTATCTACTGTTCTAAAAATTTTCACATCGTCTGCAAATAACAGAAATGAAGGTTTTAATAGCTCTAGTTATATCGTTGATAAAAATGTTAAATTTTTATCAGGAAGTTACGAGTACTGCTGTGGACATGGAATTGCTTATTTTTACAAATTGCTTACGTTCAGTTAAAAAGATCTTGAACCAGGCTATAGAGGTGAATATTGCCTTCTATACCTAAGTTTTTTAATTTATTTATTAAAAGAACCTGGTTTACTTTGTCTAAGGCCTTGCTAAAATCTGTATAAACTAAATGAACTACTTTTTTCTGATTGAATGCGTCTCAAATGTTTTTTTGATATAAAAGCGAATTAGTTTCTACGGATTTCACGGAAGTAAAACCATGTTGATTCTCTATGATTATGCTTTTAGTTAGCCAAATTAATGTTTACTGACTATTGCATCCATTATCCTGGGTATCTGCGAGCGTATCGAAACCCCTCTGTAATATCACAAATCAATTCCGTTTCTTTAGAGTAGGTTCCTGTATAGAGCGCCTAGCTTTCATACGACATCGGCGACGTTAACCCTTTTCATTAGACATTAGCCTTAAATTTAATATTCCAATGTTAAAAATTAGACAACAGAATTCTGATATTTGTTTTGGTTAAGAACTTAACGATAGTCCCGACATTCTCGATGTGTTACAATTTCAAGTCCTTTAATTCAACACTAGTGCCACAGGATTGCTTAACATAAATGTACTGAAAATATTTATATAAATCTATAGTAAATAATATACATACATATCTTTCCGAAAAAGCATACTGTTAAAGTCATTGTATTTTATAAATCATTCATATAACCAAATTAATAATGAAATGATTCTTTTTAATATTAATCACTCAGATATGATCTAAAGATACGAAGTTGGCCTTGAAATGTTAATATTGCTTACTATACATTAGTGTTTTTGTAATTTTATATTGCACAATTTTATACTTAAGTAATGTAATTATCTTTCTGATTTCGTATTTTTAATTTACTTAATTACCCACTTTATTTACAAGATATTTTTTAAACATTAATCAATTGTAAAGGTTGAAATGGAAGTCGATGATGCAGATACAAGCGTTGCAGAACAACCGCCACAACGAGATGAAGAAGAGGGACATAAATCTGAAATGGAATCACAACAAAAAGACTCTAAGGCCATTGAAAATGCTGGGAAGGATAAAAACGAAGAGGAGGAGGTGAGCTAATGTATAAGAATACATTTTAAAGTGTTTGTTTTTGTTTGTTACAGTTTAAAAAACTGAACAGGATAATTTGGAAATTGGAATTGCGTCTTGAAGACATCGAATGTGTTGGTTTAAGGGTTTGATGTGTATTTCATAAAATAATTTATTTAAATGAAGTACATTTTGTTTTAATTTGTGAAGTAGATTTCTTACGGAAACAATCATATATTATCATCTAATTCTTAATGTTCATGGAAGTTATAACTTTTTGTCATTGTTTTATGCGTAGGACTACTAGGGCAGTCGGAAAAGTTTTCAGCCTAACAACGAGAGATTGTTTTTGACGTGAATGTTTTATTTTTCAATGTAATTTCCCGAAACGATTTTTAAGGTTTGCCAAAAATTTAAACTATTATTAAAGTGTGATTTCGAAATATGTAAAGTATCTATCTACGGCTGCATTAGTTTCATCATTTGATATCGTTTCATCAAAGCATTCCTTTATTTTTCAGGTTTTAAAATAGATAAAAGTTGTAAGGAGCCAATTTTGGTGAATGTTGCATCTTCAAGCAATTCGTACTTAATTCGTTAATTTTTTTATCGGCAGTCAGTTTGTAACATTAGCATTGTCTTGGTGAAGAATTATTCTTTTCTTACTTAACGCAAATCTTTTCGCACGAATTTTTGCGTTCAACGGATCCAAATTAATTGTATTTTTTAATGATCTATTAATAAGGCAACCTTGCAATCCTAAAAAACTGCCATATCCTTTCCTGCTGATGGAACCATCTTTATTTTTTGCACTGAAGCATTTTCACAGCTTCAGTCTATTGTTTCAACCGTTCTTTTTTCCCCTGGTGTAAAGTGTCAAAGTTCTATCAAAACAACGTTTGTTACAACGGGCAAATAACTGTTGTTACAGCGGGCAAAACATGTGAGGTGCGGTGCTAAGGCGTGTTTCCTATTTACGATCCAGTTATATGTTCGTCCAACACAAAATTGGGTTAAAAATATAATTAGAACTGGCAAAAAACTTTTGCTGGGTCCTCTAGTGTGACATTAAATTTCATATGTGTTTGTGTAAAGAATGGAACTTTCAAATATAATTGCGATTTTACCTATAATTGCTATCTTAAGTGTCAGGTTGACAACGTTACAGACTGCTCTTTTAAGATCATTCTATTTATCTGATATTGTTTTTTTGACCTGTTTAAAACTTCGAAATTATAGTGCTTTGATTAATTATCTTTTAAATATTAAAAATATTTTGTTTGGTGTACACTCGCTCAAGAAGTAATAGAACAGTTGACAAATATAAATATGGCTCAATCCGTATGATAGGTAAAAACTTAGTTGCTAAAAATAGTCGCATAAACTTATTTATTTTCCTAAAGAAACAACATACAGGCACAATGTCTTTACACACAAGGTAATTGCTTTCTCCTCTATTGTCCTGCATGTGTTTAATGATTTTTTTTTTCCAGCGTTTTAGGTTTAATTTAACAGCATGGTTTACTGGCCCCAGTACACAACGTTTTTAAAAGTCACTTTGTTTAAAGTTACCACGTTGCTTTCTTCTTCTTTAGTTTAATGCATGACAATTTGCAGGAATCGACGTTTATACTTTTGTTAAACTTTCTGATGCACATTGAGCAATTGACTGAATAAGGCCTCACATTCGCATGGCAAAATTTGAGCGTGTATTCTATTACACCACTGTTCTCTTCACTTGGATAGGAACCAACATTGTCCATCGTAAGAATTACTTTGCAGAATAGGTTTTTTTCTTTTGAATACATTTTCCATTTGAATTAGAATTTTTTAAAAACCAAAATTTATGGTTTTGCGATCCATCGGTGCCTGTACATTTTTAAATCTCCTCAGCTTAAATTGTCAAGTACAATAAGTTTTATTTTATGTTTTCTTGGGTTATTGGTAGCAACGAACACTACATTTTTCCGTATTAACCTTTTATTTCTTCTAACCTTGTTACTTTATTATTTTTCCAGCAATAAATTCACTTTGTGGGTTATATTTTCCCTTTTCATAACATCTTAAGTTTGGTTGGCTTGGAATAATGTCCTAATGTAGTTTTTTTAGTTACTTGTATATTTTTTTCATCACTCTTTCTTTACTTTTTGCTATTAATTCATTAATCAGTTACGTCTGTTGCCTTCTGTATATCAATACTCTCAATGCCCTTTTTACAAATATAAATAATGTGACAATATCTTGCCTGCCTCATTTCATAAAGTTAGTTTATTAACTTTATGAAATTTCATCAGGTTTTTATCAATATTTGTAATAGTCTACAAATTAGATGATAATATAAATTTGTCATTATCAAGCATCATTATCTTTATTTACTTTTTATTAAGTTTAAACATTTTAAAATCTATTCTAACACTGATGATAACTATCCTATCTCTACATATGTTAATAAGAAATTCACAGCAATTTGGATAATGGTTTTTGATATAATATAACTTTATTAGGCATTCTATGCATAGTAAAATGTTGTTAGTAAATAATTATTTAAATGCGAGAGATAATCAAAATGGATTCGTAATACTCATTTTCATCAGGATCTTACAACGATCAGAAGCAAATGGGATCACTTTGATACGTCCCAAGACACTCTTGGTAAGTGATTTGATTTTAAGATTTCTCGTATTGTCTTTCCCTTTCTCCCACCTTCTTTATTTCTTACACGTTCACTTTCTCTTATACATGGTGACAAAAAATATCTCACATCTTTTTTACTTATTAAATATTATTAATTAGTACTTATAATATAAACAATATTTTTTTTAATTTAACTTTATTAAGAAAATTTAACAAACCAACAATGTATAATAATAATAATAGTATGGGCATTAAGTAATAATACACTCACTCGTTTGCGGAGTGACCTCGAGCTTTGATACAGAGGCCCAGAGGCGCCTTGAAATATTTGGTGATGGTATCGCAAGGATTTCAGCAACAATTATCCCAATTCTCAAGCAACGATTGCTTCAACAACTGCAAACTATTGTGGCATTTAGCACAGGCTTTGGTCTCCAAAAGCGATCATACGCTGTAGTCCATCGCATTGAGATTCAGGCCCACGAATTCAAGTCTTGGTTGATTGTGATTCCTTGATCCACTAAATAAAAAATTCGTGTTCGCCATCTCATCTTTCATATACTGGAAGTCCTAAGTTTTGTTATATCTTGCATAAAACTTGATTTTATTTTTATTTTGACCTTATAAGTCGTCACCTTATAACCCTTAAATTTAATTTGCATAATAGTTCTTTAGGGTAAATTAAATAAAACTTGCATAACCTATAAATCGCCTACCATTAATCTCCCGGTTGTCGTACTTGACTGTGGCGCGGACAGCTTTACTGTCCGATTTGCCGCGGCCTCGGCCACTATTTACTCCCTTTTTCCTCGTATTTACCTACGCTGCGGACAGCTCCGCTTTACCATGCCTACGACCTTTAGTCTCTTTTCGGCTAATTTGCCAACCCATTAACCCCATGGTCCCCCAACCCCCAAATCACATATCCATGAATTCCCCGATCTCCATATTTACTAAGGCGCGGACAGCTTCGCTGTCTGCTTTGCCGCGGCCTGCGGCTTCTTTTGACTCACTTTTTCCCAGTATTGTACTACGGCGCGGACAGCTCTGCTGTACGATTTGCCATGCCCTACGACCGATCTGGACTCTCTTTTCGGCTAATTTCTAAAAGAGCAGCCTGGCTAACTTCGCACGCCAGACTGCCTTGGCCTTGTGAATTCGTCTATGTACGAATTCGTAAACCCATTAATTCTCCATATTTGCCTACGGCGCGAACAGCTTCCCGGTCCGCTTTGGCGTGGCCTGCTGCTGTTTTTGACTTACTTTTTCTCCACTTCCGCTTTTGATCATTTTCTCCCGTGTCCGTTTTGCACAATATTGAGGTCCTGGATTTTTTTTTTGCTCTAATTCGGTTCAGTATATTCAGTTGTTCAGATCGACAGAATTGATATCCCTTAGACTTACATATGGTCCCCAAGTTCCATTTTACCAACTTGCATAGGAACCGAGATATTTAGGTTAGAAATTTTTTTCCAAGGTGAAATTACTCCGGTGTTATGACATGCGATTTTTTTAAACTAGCTTAATCCCTTAAATATTAAAGAATCTTTCAAGAAATAAAAAAAATACTGGGAAAGTTTTCGAGAAAATTGACTGCAAAAATTTCAAAAGAAAGCAGCCTGTATATATGTTAAATTGTGATCTGAGAAAAAATTTGTCAAATAAAATCGAGGGGGTTTATAAAATTAAGCCTATAAAATTAAGTTTATTCGAATGTCCTATCTTCTATAGTTTCTATATTGAAAAATATTTTGAACGTTGCAATGAATTTATAACAAAATGAAAAAATAATTTTGCGGAACAATTGTGTGCACCTGCGTATCAAATTTCAGCCAAATCGGTCCAATAGGTTAGGAGCAATTCCTGAACATCCATACACACACAGAGAGACAATGGAAATACGCCTTTCTTTTAAATTTTTCACAAAGACACGGTAAATTGTTCCTTATAACCCCCTCTTCGAATTACGTATTAACGGTTTGCAGTGATTTGAATACAAGAGACGTACTAAGGTGAAATAGAAAAAATTCACAAAACATGAATCCTATATCTTTTTTATGCCTATACGTACTTCGTACACCTTTCTTATACCTATACGTACTTCGTACGTATATGGTATATGAAAGATAAAAAGTATCTTGCTGTTGACGGAAATTTCACCACAAACCAGCAACGGTTGCACGCGAACAGCTTTGCGCCGATGAAGAGGATTCGCTCCCATCTCTTGCGACCAGAGCTGGTTTAGGAGCATTGTTAAAATCGCATTCTCTTGTTCGTGTCCGTTTTTGGTCGCTTGTAGGCCTTTAAGTTAAGCTTATTTTTTAGTTGCTTGTCGCACCAATTTGCTATTGAAACAGGTCTCACTAGCGATTTTTCTCATACCGACTCTCGATGCTCATAGAAGTGTTGACAGTGCGTTCTTTTCACAGTCCTGCCATTTTTTTCATGGTCGAACTTTCATGGTGACGATGTTTTTCATATGGTGGAGCTCTTTGAATCGGCTAATTCATTATTTTGACATAATCTGTTGGAAAACAATGAGTAGAAGACTAAAATTTGTCAATGGTGTTTTTAGTCACTGTGGATAGACATCCACAGTGACTAATTGAAAGGTTGTACTCTACCTGATTTGAACGAAATGTAGTTTTACTGCATAAAACCACAATATATGTTTGACTTTTCAAAACTTTTTCAATGCTATGAATCTCCTAAATTTCTGGCACATTTTTATACAGTTGACCCACTTAAAATAGAAGGACCTTTGTAAAACTTTAACCGATCTGTATACTTGTAAATTTTTATGCATCTTTATTTCTTCTTTATAATAGCATAGTAAAGTGTGGCCCAAAGTTTATAGTAAAGTGTAACAAATTTTTATACATTTCCTTTGTCCTTAAAGCAAATTTTGTAAATGACCCTTCTCAAAGAGAACCGCGTTCAAAAAGACCTTTCCCAGAAAGTAACAAATGCATACACAATTTTATCGTAACTTGCTCATATGTACTTGAGGACGCAAATGATTTATTTGATCTACTTATTTAATCTAGTACGTAATTATGAGATGAGAATAAAAGGAGCTACGTGATAGGAGTACCTTTTTATTGACAATGTTGCCATTATATATATATATATATATATATATATATATATATATACACTTAAATAGTGCATGTCCAAAATTAATGTAGTTGTAACTAGGTTGTTATAAATTTTTAAGTGGAATTTTGGGTACCGATTATGATATACAGTGGTTTAAGCCGTTTACTTTGAAAGTGACATGCGAAGAAATCAAGTTCGTTGTCATAGTATTAAAACATTTCTACTGTAATATTGACAATTCTAGAGAAAAGTCATTTAAAACAATTCACAGAAACTGTAAATTGTTTTTAATAAAAAAATTAACAAGATTTTCAATTTTGAAGCAGTTATTTTTCAATATTACGACAGCGAACTTAAATTTTCTGTCATTTTGAAAATAAACAGCTCTTTAAAAAAAATGCCTAATGAAATTTAGTCGTTATTTACATAATAATTAGTGTCAGCATATATTTTAGACGCGATGTGCTATAAAAAATTCCCATACAAGCAAATATTTTTTAAAATTCGTTTATATTATATGCATCCTACTGTTTGTTTTATTATAATTGATAACTTTTTATCCACAAACTTATGACTTCAAATATTTACGAAGAATATGACTTCAACATTCAAAATGTGAAAAAGCGGATCTTTTTCGACCTCTATATGTGATTAGGATTTCCGCTAAACTATTAAACGGCTTTGAGCGAAATATGATGAACAAGAAAATTTTTAAAAATTTTCCCAAAATACAATATTTCAATTTTGGGAATTAAATTGTAACCAATTGAATTTAAACGTGAAGAATTAAATTTAAATAGTGACCACTCAATGACCACTCAATGTCTGTAATGTCCTATCTTGAATATAAGCAAGACGTGGCTATATTTAGAATTTAAAAAACATTTGGATATATCTTGTAGCCTATTAAAGAAAAAACAAAAAAACACAGGATTAATTGTAAAATGTTTAGCAGCATTGTTTAATAATCTGTCGAATTTTCTTTGGCGAAATTTGCCTTTTAAAATTTTTCTTTTTACTTCACGTCCATACCGGATAGGAAGGGAAGTATTGCAATTTTGCAAAGTTTCACATACACTGATTTCAACAAATGTTCATGTTTTGAAATCCCCTGAAGCTATTTTGACCATTTTTTAAATAATGGTGTGTGTGTCTGTGAACACGATAGCGTCTAAATGGTTCGACCGATTGCAATTAAATTTTCCATATCTTTAGAGCTAGCTGGGGACCAACCCTGAATGTTTCGTGAAAATCTAATCACCGGAAGTGACATCACCACCGGACGTAACTCTACAATTTCAACCGATTGCAACCAAATTTGATGTGAATGATTCCTATGCAAAGCTAAACATACTCGCAAAATGTCAGCCACTTCTAGTGATAGGAAGTTCTCTGTTGATTGATTTAACAGTTTAATAATCGGGTAAAAATTTTGCATATTGCTTTAGGGCTCCTAGGTAAACTTTTGTATATTTTGTGTATTCATACCGTAAAATCACCGTTTATTGTCTTCAAAATTCTAATGACTAGAGCTGTTGCATATGTTTTTAGAATACTGAATAAGATTTGATGCAATTTTTTTTATATCTCCTCATTCATTTGCATTTTGTACAAAATCTATCATCCGGAAGGCACGTTATTTTATTCGATGGCTTCACAATATCTACTGATTGAAATATCGCACAAATTAGCCTTTAATGGAGGGGAACTACAGATGTCCAGAAGGCCTGTTGATTTCACTTGATTTTTATTGAACGGGAAAACAAAACTTTTATTAATATTAATAATAATATATTTATTCCAATATAAGTTACACAATTGATAAATAATTAATAGGTATGCCTTACTACTAAGTATTTGTATTATGTATAATATGTACAATATAATTATGATTGGAATAAATTTTTGGTACTATATGAGCTACCCCGGCTGGTTTGTTGGTCCCTTTCATTCCCTCATGTCCTCGTTCTTATTGTATGTCCTTCTCCTGTCGCCCTATCCAATACATTTTGTTTTTCTTCTTAAAAAAATTATAAACGTTAATTCTTTTAATGCCTTCTGATAGTTGATTATATTTATTAAGCCCTTGTCTTAGCGTGCTGTTCCTCTCTGTGTTGATTTCTATTTGACTTTTGTGTTTGTTTTTTAGTAATCTAAAGATTAATAATGTCCATGTGTCGTAAAGTTCGTATGTTTGCAAGTCATGTGGATCTATATAATAAGCTTGTTTCATATCGTGGATGTATGTCATATATTGCTTTTCATTTTATTGTACGTTCTTTGTAGTGCATTTAATTCCGTTTCACTTGTGTTTTCTCCACATGTTCAGTTGATATCTTAGATGATTTTCACTGTGAGCATGATACCCGATTTTCTTTGTGTCATTTTTCAATTGTGTCCGCATCTCATCACCCCTGCTAGCGGAATCAGGTTTTTCTTCACGTGTTCTATTTACTTCATCTTCCCGATTACGATCAGTAATTTTTTTTTAAACATTTTGAAAATTATTTATTGTATTTGAAAATTCTAAAATACAGTTCAACGTGAAAAATATTTAACCCTAGTTTAAAAGAACAATATTATTCGAATAAAGGTTTATTCAAATTTAATTATAATACTTAAACTGATCCATTTAAAATAAGAACATAATATTCTGTTCCAAACAATACTTTTGAGATTACCTGTACACACAACCATTTTTGTTAGATATTTTTATGTTATAGTCTAAATGATGTATAAAATATTTTCCAAGTTTAAAATTAACGAAAATTTCAAAGGTTACCAGAGGTAGAGGACACTTTTATATATATATATACATATCT
>WYDF02093630.1:0-10824 GCA_009867245.2 Adranes taylori | reverse complement strand
GAATTTTCTATTTTATTCTGTGTGAATTACGAAAAACGGTAGGGGTCAAATAACCCAACCTAATTGTGGTAAATAAAATATGACCTGGTAATGGATAGTCGTTTTACGACGGGTTATCATCTAGTTTATTATGTTTAATTAATTTTATGGGTATGTGGTCGTGTCGAACCGAAGTCTTATTCGGACTTCTTTGGATAATTTCCAAAACTTCGCAGTGGAACGTGGTCCACATATATCGAGTGCACGCTAGCTGGTGCAACGGTACAAGATGTTGATATATGGCTACCAAATTTGGAGTTTAGCTTGTTTTTTACATTGTCTGCAAAATGGTTTGGCAATCATTGTGGCGATTTGCCTCGGGTTATCGATGGTGTTGTGTTCATTATCATGGATGGTAATTTAGTGTTTTACTCGGTTCCTATTGCTCTTTTTATTTACTATGGACCAAAGACAATGCTGCTTGTTTGTTTGATTCGTTTATGATAGAGTAATTGCTCTCTATGTTTTGATATTTCAAACATGACAAAAATTCGTTTTTGTGATTGATGTAGGATTCACGTAGTTCGGCAGATTCACTCGATTGTATGACCCAGTTTAAAATTTTTGGGTCGTCACATTTATTTATTATTATTAAGTTAATAGACTTCGAGGTCTTATCGTGATGCCGAGCGCGCATTAAAGGATACTATAATAAGAGAAATGGTCCATATATCTTGAACTAGCCGCTTTTTAGGACATTTGTTACAATTAAATTTTGATGCAAGTTTCCTGGTTAGTATTGCTCTTCCTATTACTTTAAAAAAAGATGTAATACTTCGGAGTAAAAAGTAGCATTATTTACTCATCATGTAAATTAAATTTTGTACTATTTTCTGTTAAATAAAACATTGTTTAATTTTGTCGGTTTCAAATAATTCGCAAGACAATATATCTTAATATTTTTTTAAATGTTTTAAATAATGTATCCTCGAACATTATCGAATTGAATAAATTATTGTCCACATAAAATAATGAAACTTATAATTTAAAATATATAAATGTAGAATGAAATGTAAAATAATTTTTTTTGCAAATATATATTCTGAATTTTTGATATTTATACATAAACAAGACGACTAATTTTATGTCTAGGAAAGAGTTTTATTACTTAAGATCTTAAGGTCGCTTTACTTAATTACAAATTTTGGCGCATCGATCATTTTTCACATAAGATTTGAAAACAACTTTAAGTAATAGAACAAATTGTTTTGTTTGATTATTGAAATTAATATCTTTTTGATTCTATATATATAGTTAAACCATATTCAAAAGATCGTATATTGATTTATTATTTTTGACGTAAAACGATCTTAGCAACTGTCCTGTACGAATCCTTTTAGCTTTTCTAACCTATTCTAAATGTATATTTTCTAAATAACAAACAAAATTGTAAATGATTTCATTTGGGATAAAATAATTTAATGTTGCATTTTTAAATTTAAAAAAAAACGAATTAGAATCCGTCATTATGTAAAATTTCAAATAATATTAAACTAGTAACAAAATTTTTCAACAAAGACTTCGTACAGAATAAAATTATATTTGTTTAAAATATTTTATAAGTACAAAAACAGTTAAGTTCACTATATAATTTTTCCGGTCCAATATTTATAAGGTTATGTAATTTCCTTATTAACAATAAGAAGAATTGAAACCCTCGCATTGTTTCTTGTTGGTACAAGAGCTTTTTTATTAACTTAATACAAATGTTTAAAAACTGCTAAATCATGTTAATTATAATCGATTTAGTTTACGCAATTGTAATAAGGCATCGAAAATGTATGATCAAGATTCATTTAAATTGAACATGATGTTTATCAATTCGTATTACAAGGGATGTTATTTTAATTTTGCATATAGCCACATAGAGGGCGCAAGTAACATAACATATGGTTCCCAAATTAACCTCAACATTATATTGACACTTGCTGATCATACATCAAAATACAACAAGTGTTTTAGTCACAGTGAATTATTTTTAAAGTTAGTAAGGCGTTCAGAAACATGAAATTAAATCGAGAGTATATCCGAGTAATACTTTTTCATCGCAACAACAATGTCTTGCCGAGTTGGTTGCTGTCTTTGGTAATGAAGCACCACATCAATCGACAATTTCTCGCTGGCATTCTGAATTCAAATGTGGACGCACAAATCTCAGCGATGATCCTAGGCCTGATCCACCAAAATCAGCGGCCATCCAGGAAAACGTTAATGCTGTGCGTGAGATAATTAATGTAACTTACCGGGAGATCGAGAGTTCCTTGGCCATTTCTAAGACCGCAATCTAAAACATTTTACATGTTGAGTTGGGCGTGAAAATATTAGTATCTCGTTAGATCCCGTATCTGTTGACCGAGGAACAAATGGCCGCCCGTGTCAGTTGGTGCCGAAGAACTGTGAATCGTTTCAACAGAGGCCGCCCCAAAAATGTGTACAGTATCGGCGGTGATGACGAGTCTTGGATTAATTCTTATGAACCCCAGCGTAAACATCAGTCTACTGTTTGGATGTTTTAAGATGAGAATCCAACCAAAGTCATCCGTGTCCGCAGTGTGCCGAAAAAAATGGTCGCAACTTTTGTATCAAAATCCGGACATGTGGCTACAATTTCTTTACAAAATCGAAGGATGGTAACTTCTGATTGATACGCTACCAAAAATCATTTCCCAGCTGCGAAACAATAACCCACAGCGTCGGATCATCCTTCACCATGACAATACTCAGACTATTCGATTTGAGTTTTTGGAGCAACGAAACATCGAATTGCTTGATCATCCTTCGTACAGCTCTGGCTTAAGTCGCAGCGATTTTTTTTACATTTCCCACCATAAAAAATGCATTGCGTGGTTATCGATTTCAATCACCTGAAGATGCAGTTGATGGTTTCCAAATGACCATTTGGAGCATACCCATTGATGAATGGAATAAGTGCTTTATCAATTGGTTTGAGCGAATGCAAAAGTACTTTGACAATGGTGGAAACTACTTTGAAAAACAATAAACGACTGAAATTTAAACTATTGCTTTTTGTTAAAGCTATATGCAAAATTAAAAAAGACATCCCTCCAATACATTTAGAAGAAAGGACGAAGCAACCTGAACACTACAAGATTATTCAGCAATGGTATATAAGTTTCAAACACATAGATAGGATCGGCAAATAAAAATAAAAGTTTGTCTCTCATAACAGAGTGGAAAAATTGGCAGACAAGGCAAGACTCTATTTTCTGAAAAAATAAGTGCTTTAGGTTGTGAAAAATAAATGAGACGGCTGAGATTCTTTTCCGATAAATATCCGAATAATATCACTGTTTATCCATACAAAAATTAACCGGACAATTTTACAAATACATTTCAAACAATCTAGCTGACTTCTTTTCAGTCAGTGTATTATACACAGTGGAATATGTAGTCAGCGATAAATTCTCCATTGTATCCACCACAAATTCTCCATTGTATGATGACAATTCATGTCGGACTATTTCCTCCAGTAGAGGAAAAACGCGAAAGAAAAAATTTTCAATTATATTAGTACTTCACAACGTATGAACTACAAAGATCTAGACCTAACGATAATGTAGAGCAATCTGATTTCTTTATTGAATACACGAAAAGTACTAATCGTGGCAAATTTAATAACCGTCTCATATTCAGTGATGATTCAAGATCTTGCTTAAAGGGTAGGGTTTACAAACAAGAAACAACATTCGTGATGATGACAACATTTCATTAGACTACATGCCCACACAGTGGACAATGTAGTCAGCGATGAATTCTCCGTTGTGACCAATGACTGTCTCGTCATTTTTTCCAGTAGAGGAAACTAGGCAAAGAAAAAATTTCAATTATATTAATATTAGCTTTACGAACAATGATATACAAAGATCATAATCGAACAGTAATGTAAAGCAAACCAATGTTTTTCTTGAACAAATAGAAAGTATTAATCGATGGCAAATTTAATAACTAGTCTCATATTCAGTGACGATTCTTGCTTAAACCGCCACAATATTCGTGATGATTGACAAGTGCTAAAAACTAATATTAACTTAAGAAGATTTCAATTCTCTATTAAGAGGCGCATATAAAACAAATGCTTTAAAAGCAAGCCATTAGATGGCAGCATTTAATTAAGAAAAAAGTAGCATACACATTCGTAAATAAGTTTACCTTAACTTGCGGACTAACGAGGTAAAGCAACGGATTGGCTCGTAGTCGTTCCTTTTCGTCCGCCTGCCTTCTAACTTCTTCACGTCGTGCCGAACCGAGAGCAGAGACTTCCTCGCGTGACATCGGACCGGTCGCTCGTGGTAGTTCCTGGAAATCCGGCATTGATTTTTTACGTGACAATGACGTTTGATTGACTATATTCTAAAACAATAAAAAATATTACTGAATTATTATTAACATTTTCATTTTGAATTATTTTCAACAGAGGAAGCACCTCAACTGTAACAACTTGTTTATTCAAAGATTGCTGTAATATTGGTAACAAAATTTCAACTATTGATCGAGATAGAGACAATTAATAAACTGCTTTCAAAACCCGTTTTGTGAAACAGAACATTGAACAGAAATCCCTCTACTATTTGATTTTGATGCGTTGCGAAAAAATGTTTTTACTAAACTTTCAGCTTATGAAAAATTGCAATGACACTGAAAAATAATGCATCGACCAATTCTATGCTTTCAAGAATGCTGTTATTATACTAAACGCGTCAGTGTACTCTAGAATTAATGATGTAATACCTCAAAAGGGGGCGTATCTATCCAACTTTCCGACGCTCGTCGCGCCATCAGCGCAGGCGAGTACATCATCAAATCTTCTTCGTCCTCCTCGTTCTGACGAGACCAAAACATATTTCATTGATTATTTCAATTTAAAACTAAATCAGAACTTTCCGTTTTAAAATATATTTTAGAAAAAAATATTTACGTAACTATAATACACGTTGGTATAAAATGTTGTGATGACTACTAATTTAAAAAGTATCTGACTGAAACTGTTTCCGAGATTGTTGTCACGTCATTGATTTTATATGTATGAGTGCTATGTATCACCAATCATCTTTGCACAGATGAATGTGTTTGTTGTGCAGTTGTATATTTTTTTCAAGTTTTCCAAAGCAGTATCTATTTTTAGAGACTGCTAAGTAAGAAACGTTTGAATACATTAGTCTTTTGTCTCTGTCTGGTGAATTTTAATATCATTAAACCTTGTCACGTTTAAAGCCAAAATTAAACTATGTTAGTTTGAATATACCGGATGCAATAATATTTGTTAAGGCTTAATATTCATCATGTGTAGATATATTATCCATTTTTCCCTCATATAAAAAAGTTAAATTCACCAATTAATGATAAAAGCAAATATAAAATTATTTTTAAAAAACAGGTTTATTAAACCTCTTCTGAAATTAACATAGTCGGTAATCAGTACTAATTTGAGTTTTTTGTTGAATAGTTTGAATTTGTCGAAGTTCGGAAATATAAAGAAGAGGCGCATTGGTGCAACATCTGCAAACACGGTAGAGAAATATCTAAACCAAACGTGACACACGATACAAAACATCAACTCTCTAAATATTCTGCACTTAAATTAAAAACTTAGATTAATTTGAAATATGTGTAGATAGATGCAATAATCATTCACAAGTTAGAATTTTG
Organism: Adranes taylori; assembly: GCA_009867245.2. Taxonomy (NCBI): domain Eukaryota; kingdom Metazoa; phylum Arthropoda; class Insecta; order Coleoptera; family Staphylinidae; genus Adranes; species Adranes taylori. The sequence goes on along the minus strand of WYDF02093630.1, from coordinate 5,118 downwards.
TCAAAAGCATGGAAGATGATCTGGATATTTGTTAATGAAAGCAACCTTTCCTTTATCACAAGACTAACATAATATACTTAGATGATGATTAAAATTGTACTACTTTTTATTCTGAAGTATAACATATTATTTGTAAATTATAGTTTTCATCTTAGGTCCCGTACATTACTGCATACCGGGTAATAACAACTTCCGCATACTTCTAACTATTTTCTTCGGACTGTAGCTGCTGAGAATTTGGCCCAAGGGTTCCCACTGCATCAGTATCGTTGGCGTCGTCTTTACTAGTTTTCGCAAGTTCTTCGACCATCTTGAGAAGATGCAACCTCCTGGACATTTGTAATCCTCTACATTATTTGTATAATATCCATGCATTTATTCCGGCCAGATCAAGAATGTTGTACAAACTATCCATTGCCCAATGCATGCTTGGACTACGGGTAGAATATTTCCTTGTCATTTAATCAACAACACCAACTCGACACTTTGTTTGTTTATAATATTCCAATGTTTTTCGGCTCCCTTTTTTATTGGATTCATTTAACTTTACAGATGAAGTCATTAGATTAAAAATAGTCACGTTATTTGTTGGTTCACAACGATACACTGTTAGCGTGGTATCATCCTTCGAATAAACTGTCAAAAATTTGGAAAACGTATGTCAAAAATTTGGAAAACGTATGAAGATAGGTACGTAATAGTACGATAATAGCTACGTAATACCAACAAGGAACGATTTATAAATACAACAAATTTCCTAATACAAAGGCTAATCTTATATATTTGGAATCATTTCACCATTATTATAAGGGAACACCAGCACCTTTATTATTAAGAGCATCACTGTGGCATATTTTGAAAGACTCGACTTCGCTGCTCACTAAGCCACCAGTCGGCTGTTTGTAGAAATTAAAATTCGTCTTAAATTATATGTTTATGATAAACGCAACCAGCATTACATTTGTTATCTATTATAAGTTGTAGTTATCAGCATTACAGCACCGTAAATGAGAAGTAGGTGAAATAAGGCATCATCGAACCGAAGACAGATTTAACAATCAAGTCATTAATATCCCCATCTACGATACACTCTATAGTACATACAAACGTTGCAATTAGATGATGATTAAAATAGTACAACTTTTTATTCTGAAGTATAAAATATTGAATAGGTATGTGATACCAACAAGGAACAATTTATAATTACAAGAAATGTCTTAAAAAACTTACTTTCACCTAATTCTCATTTACGGTGCTGAAATCCCGATAACAATACTTTATAGTAATTAAAATCATAAGACCAATTTTCATTTCAACAAAACATAAAACGCCTGCTGGTGGCTTAGTGAGTAAAGAGCAGAGTCTTTCAAAATATGCGACAGTGGCGCTCCTAATAAAGAAGGTGCTGATGAACCTTTATTATAATGGGTGAAATGCTATACATCTTGAACTAGGCTCTTTTTTAAGACATTTGTTTTAATTATAAATTGTTCCTTGTTGGTATTTGGTACCTACTACTTCCAATAAGATTCTTAATCAAAGGACGAAACCACAATTTATGTTCAAAACAATATAAACGATATCACAAAATAAATTAACTTTCATGTCTAAAAATAATATTTAAAACTGGGAAAATTGTTATGTATATATCACCCAATACTCACAAGAACTTTAACAATGCTTAAGACAACAACACAGCACATTTAAGAGTGAAATAATCTGTGGGGATCTAAACTACGACCTTAAATCAAATTTAAACTACGCAAAAGTGTATTTCAACAAATTGCGTTATATCATATATTAATTCACCTACTCGTGTAAGAATATTTCATTGCATTTGCCTCTAATTCATACTTTCTTTTTTGTTTTTATACATCTCTCATTTTCTTTGTTCTTTAATCCAGTATTCACTGTTTTATTTTCACTAATATACTTTTTGTTTAAAGTAAATGACAAGGTTTCTTTAGAACACATAATATTCAAAACTTGAAACAATTTAAATAAAACATAAGATGATTGTTTAGAACTATTTAAAGTTTTTTATAAATTACAATGCCAAGAATGCCACTTATTATATAAAAATGCCTGACAATGTATCTTCCTCACGGATTACTTAAATTTAATTAACGGTATATTTAAAATTATTAAACAAATGTTCATAAAAAAAGAGGCAGGAGGGGAATCGGAGTCCGGGGGTACAAAATAGAGCAAATACAAAAGGATACAATATTAGTAATACTAGCTATCGAAATTGCTCCGCACAGAGTGCTTAGACAACCAAGGAGTGATCATATATTCATGAGAGTGATTATATCTAAATATGTCAGAGTTTGAGTTCATCAATCTGTCTTAGTGACAACAAATCCAATTTCCATTAAATTTGTTATATATAACTTAATTGATTTACGTATGAAACTGTTTGATGAGAAGAGATTTAAACCCGAATAAGGAACACACACTGGGCCGCAGCTACTGACTCATTTTGGCGGATATGACATTCCGCGGCTTGTTGGTTCATATCAGGAACGAAAAGTTTGCAACACGAAAACTCCCATCGCATTACGTCTAACGATCTTCTGCCTTCTACTTAAAGGATCAGTTGATCGTGATAAGTAGACAGTCACTCAATGGTAGTTTCAAAAATGGTTACGAATCATGGCAGAAAATAAAATCCAGCATCTAATAGCTGTTCGTCAAAACTAAATCAAGACATATTTATTGACTATTCGTCAATACGTCAAAAACTCCTTAAATTAGAACAAATAGATCAAATTTGTAATACTGGGATTATCTAGTCATAGATTTAATTCATAATTTTAGTATGTTTAACACGCTTAACATCTAAAAACAAGAATGAAAACATTACCTTAGAATTAGAACTATAATTAATACCCCCGCCTCCACCAGCACCCCCTGCTGCTCCGCCGCCAGGAATAAATAGACTCTCTGTTCTCTTGGGTTGGTTCGGTGACGGGATGATATCTTGTCCTAATGTTCGTTTCTTCAGCAGGATATCTTCAAACGGTAGCGGTGAATTTGGTAAAGAACCATTTCTATTCAAATCCGGTGTGGTTGGTGATATACCTGCTGAACTCGGATTGCTAGCCGAACCGCTTACTGAACCATTACGGGCGCTTTGTGGTACAGGAGTGGTGCCACGGATAAATGGTCCATCTGAAAAATGGATTGTAAATATTGTAAATATCGAACAAACCATATAGTTTGAAATATGTGTATTGTATTAACAGAATCAGTTGTAGAAAATTATTGGTTTTTCAAAATATTAGTTTTTTATGGCGCATATAAAATATTGACAGTTTCATGGGTGACAGTTTCACCGGGTCATAGCTCAGGTACTACGTTTTAGAAGGAATAAACATCCTTTCGCAAGAAAAATATTTTTTCGTAAAGTCTGGCCTATAGCACTGTCTTTAATCGTATGTGATCAATAACACCGAATGACATTTCTGTTGTAATACTAAGGCTACACTATTGGCCAAAGTTGTCAATCCTGTCAGAATTTGTGCAAAATCGAAAACCACAGTATTCCATGCTGACAAAATAATAAGAGGAAATGTTCGGTTTTTAGAGGCTATGAAGGACTAGCTAGACTTCAAATGCCAACTATACGGGCGAATGGGCTTAAATCCCCCTCCAAAATGTTGTGCTTTTTTTGTTTTACTGTAGATCTCTACCACTAGTTACAAATAAGCCCTACTCGACGTAAAATCTCCGTCCTGCTCGGAGTTATTTCATTGAAATATATAATACAACTGGGCCAAAATGACTCAAACAAGATTTTATAGTCTTTGAATTATCCAGTTCATTGCATCAGTTTCCTTTTGAGCATGGGCCATTTTTACACTTCTCTCATATATTTTTTGATATTTCTTTTATTCGTTAATTCCTTTATTTACGACAGTTATGGTTTGAGAATACTGGGTTTGAAAATGTCATAAGATTTTTATGGTATACGGTTTTATATTTTGTAGGTCATTTCTTCGTTTTAATTTAAATTATTAGACGTTTAAGTGAAACCTGTTTTATGTGAAAGTATTTTCTTTATGTATTAACTTCCTTTCCTTCTTTATTTCACTGTTTATTTCATAAAATTTTTATTTTATTTAGTTTTGAGTTTTTGTTTCATCTAGTTTTTATTTATTCTGGTTTTCTTATTACACTACTTAGATGTCGTTACATTGCCAAACGTTCTCATTTTTGTAAAAATTGAAAACCGTTTTCAATAACAATTAATACAACATGAAAGAAATAAACATAGAAGATACAACATAACAGATGCTGAAGTGAAAATAAGACAACAAAACTTATTCATTGGATTACACATGTGATTAATGAAATTATCAATTTCCTTAAACATAATTTTGAAACGCAATGCAAGTTTCTGATATAAAGTATTAGTAGAATTCATCGGGCAAAAATTGTAGAACTGGCTAATAAATCTTCACCTTTCATTTGCGATGGCGCTCTTGCTCCTCGCTCAGGTGTCACCGATTGTCTAACCATGCCAGTCGTTGGGGTAGCCGTTCGATCAACGGAGGTTTGTCTTGATCCTGGAGAATTAACCGTCCCACCCATTCGACCCACTGATCTCGCATACCGATCAACACTGGAATCGCGTGACGGTGGTCTCTTATAATGATCAAAATGATCGATTGACGATTGTTGTGATGTCTGGCCTAAATAGGGTCGATCAGCGGCAGGTGTTGTAGATGAAACACGTCGAGATGTTCGACCTAATAAACATATATGAATAAAATGTATGTTCATAATTTAAAAGATTATACTCTATCAGAAAAATATTGCACTTATCAAACAGTAAATTTAAAATCAACGTGTTTGGTTCAAATATTTTGTCAAGTAAGTATCAGGAATTTCTCAGTTAAAAACACCATATGAATTAATTAAATTTTTTTCTATTATATGATAGCAGCACTACGTCTAGTTCTTCTTCGTTGTCCAACATCGTGGCCGATGTGTAGTGATTATGAGAGACTTTGCTCTTCTTCCATGTTATGGATGACTGTGTATAATACGTCGCCATCCTTGCCGGTTGTTCGTTTCGCGTGTTGCAGTTTCCAGCCTCATGTTTGTGAGTTT
>WYDF02093619.1:0-10824 GCA_009867245.2 Adranes taylori | reverse complement strand
CCGATAACGACAATTGCAAGCAGTGCGGAGCCAACAAGGATAATGCTGCACACACAATGATAAGCTGCCCTGCTTGGGAATCGGAAAGAAAGGAGCTGGAAAAGTCCTAGGTGAAAATATCACAGAGTATCGCATAATACAAAGAATGCTGGAGGTTGCAGAGCGTTGGATGCAAAGCTTCTCGGCCAACATACTAAAAGCCAAAGTACAAACGGCAAGGAACCCATCGAACATGGAGAGTACCGAAACAGCAGATTTCATCTTTTAACGAAATGTGTTCGTTCCAGGGTCGGAGTGTGATGTGGGCGCGGTTTTGATGTTTCTTTTTTACATGGTTGGGATGCTGAATGAAGATGCCTTGAGTTTTACTCGAATTAGGGATGATGCGCCATTTTTGCGCCCATTTTGAAGAATTGTCTAAAGATAACTGCAGATGGCGCTTTGCAGTTTCCACTTGTAGGGAGCATGCCCAGTAAGCTGTGTCATCAGCTACAAAACACTATGGGTATCTAGAGTGATTGGGAGTTGGAGATCATAGTAGTACATGATGTACAAAAGAGAAGCACGGACAGACCCTTATGGTATGCCAGCTTGAAGGTGTATGGATCTGGAGAGCGTATCTCCAATTTTAATTTGGGTAGTACGCTCGGATAAATATGACTGGACCATCTTCAGTATGTTAGGGTAAAGAATATGAATACAATGGAGTCTCCAAAGAAACTCCGTTGTGCCAGACAGAGTGAAAACCATGAGAGATATCTAGAAATGGCCATTGTTAATTGCTCGTGTGGTATCTGTTTAGAATAGAGTCCGTAGTAGAGCGTGATGCTCTAAAACCAAAGTGGTTCTTTGGGAGAACTTTGTTCATCTCTATATTCAAAAGTTTTTTCTAAGACGTTAAGAAGTGTGATTGGTCGATATGATGAAACATGTCTAGGGCCTTTGGGAGGTTTAGGAATCATTACCGTTTGGCCCGTTTTCCAATTTTTTGGGATGTGCCTCAATAAAAGCCATTTATTGAATATCTCGGTTAGGAGCGATATGATCTTAGCAGGAATGTGTCTGAGGATACGACGAGTTAAAGCGTCTGAAACAGGAGTGGTGTTTTTGCCTTTGTTTAGTGTTTCGAATACATCATCTTGGGCGGTAGGATATAGAATGTCGTCCTGTTCAGGAAAATCTATGAGTGGTGTGTGGCGAATGAACAAATCGTTTACCAGAATATTTGTTTCTTCAAGAAAATTAGGCTCGAAAAGTACATTATTATGTACTTTATACGTGTTTTCCAGATAGTCAGCATTATGCTCAGCTTTATCAGTGAACTTGTTTAGAATCTGACCCGAATTATTTGTCAGGTGGGATTTTGGAACAGTCTTTTGACCCGTAAGTTGTTATAATTTTTGCCAGAATTGTTTACCATTGCGATAAACGAGTTTTGATGTATGGCTTCAACCCAACACTCTTCCCTATATGAAATTATTGCGCCGAACAAGGGCATTGAGTCTGTTCCACTCAGATTTAATGGCAGGGTCTCTCCGCGCAATATAGTGACGATAAATTCGACTTTTCTCTTCCATGTTAATTCGACCATGTTAATGAGGAGGATGCCTATTTCGGAATACGGTTTTCAGAGGAATACTATCTGAAGCTGAATGTTGTATGATTTCGGATAAATTGGCAAAAGCGGTGTCTATTTTAGAAGGGATGCTAATAGGTAAGTTAAGCGGGGTATTTAGTAAAATATTATTTTGAAAGTGTTGCCAATTTGCATTTTCAATATCTCGTATACTGATTTGTGATTGTGGGGGAATAGGTGCTGAATCTAACCTAGTTTTGACCAGAAGTGGATAATGGTCAGATGTGACTAAAGTGCAGGCGAAACACTCTGGCTCAATAAATTGGATAAGACTTTCAGTGATCACTGTATGATCAATAATTGAAAGACCAGTGCCACAGAAAGTAGGTTCTGTATTTCTGATACGTTGTAGTAGGAGTGACACAATTAGTGAGAATTTCGCCGTTTGAATTTGTTGCCGAATCGCCAAAATCCATGTGGCGAGCGTTAAAGTTACCCATAACTATGGCTTTCGGAAGAAATGAGATGAATTGAAGAAAATCTCGGGAATTGGTTTCTGCGGGCGGGTTATAACAAGAGAAGAAAGTGACTGTAAGATTTGTGAAATGAACGTTTGCAGCCTCACTAGCATAATTACTCTGGATGGCCAAAGCGGTTCCTCTCATGCTACCTAAGTGACAATTTAGCTAAAATACTTTTTGACAATTTACGAAATTTGAAATATTAATGTCGCGTTGAATTTTAGTTTCGGTAATAGAGAGGATATGCACTTAGCCGGATAAAAGGGGATTTTTAATAGGATTATTAATTTTATGTCGTACTCCACAGGCATTCACGGTTCCAATCGCTAACTCCATTGAATTGGAATAATCACGATTGACACCGCATTGTTGGAGAAGGATACGTATGTTTCCCTATGTAGAAGGTTGCGGGAGACTTGCCCGATTGCTTCCTGAATTTGGAAGCTTTTGTCAGGCAAGACATCGACGAGGGTGAAAGTTAGGACTCATATGAGGTCGTCTGTGTGGACGGGAAGGTTAAGCTCCAGATCATTCTCAGTCTTTTCCTCAGGGATTGGAACAATTTAGTTGACAAACCCGCTGCTTGGCATCCTCGCTTTGTTGCTTCAAGTAATCCCTCTTCATATCGCTGTTCCTGACTGAACATATCAGGTTATATAGAATCATATACAAGAAATTAGTTTTGCAAGTGACAGTGACGTAGGATTTTAAAATGCTAAATGGAATATATATTGCGACTGAGGTGAACTACACAGTAAAGACCTCCAAAACCTGCAAGGCCTATTATTTTATGAAACTAAAACTTGCAACTCTAATGTGGGACAATTATAGCTTTTACCTATTGCAACAAAATTTCTCTGTTACAACGCCCAACTTATGTCACAAGCAATGCCGTCTATATTACGAAACTTAGACCTCCAACTCTAATATCCGCCAATTAATCCAAATAACATGAGATTTTCATGGCCGATTAACATGGCGAGTAAAAGAGAAAATATGAATGTGATGATAGGGACAATGAAGAGGTATTTAGATAGAAGAAGATTAGAGATGAATATAGGTAAAACAAAACTGAAGGTATGTAAAAGGGGTGGGAGGGATAGCTGAAAGGTTAAGTTTGTGTTGGCGGGACAAAGGATACAAAAAATCAGGAAGTATCAGGTATGGGATAATGGTATGGAATATAAGGTTTGGGGAATCGGTGAGAATAAGCACGTTGATAATGACAGTATGCGTGAAAAGTATTAAGATCTATGGGCGGAAGTATGGGCAGTGAGTGAGAGGGAGATGATATAGAGAGTGTAGATAGGATGTTTAAAAAGGATAATGGGCCTAGATATAGTTACGCCAAGTGAGATTGTTTTACAGGAATTTGGAAAGCAGGATATTATGAATCAATGAAATTAATATTTTTGAAACGAAGGTGTGCATAGATGCAGAAAATAAATTAGTGAGGGAGGTATACAAGGCGAGAATGAAAAATGTAGGAAGTGACAGACAGAAGAACTGTGACAAATAAAAGAAGGCATACTAACGGAGAGTCCTATCGAATGTCACAGATGGCGCAAATAAATATATCTATTATTATAGAATATAACAACATTCGGAAATATGTATTCTCGCGCGCCAGGCAAGTTCAATGTGAGACCGCACGTTGGAACTGCTCTTATTTTTATTAGGTCCTAAGTGGACTGCTGAGGGCACGGGTAGCGCTACGAGTATGTGAGTAGTCCAGGTGATTAATCCGTTTTCTTATGGACATTTGAAAAAGATTCTGCTAATTAATAAAACAGCATTTAACGATTTAACAAAATAACATCTATTAGTATTCTAAACAATTTAAACATAGAAATAAATATAAATGTAAAAGTATCTCAATAAATAAATGTCAAATTAAATTAATATCGCATAAATGGCGGTCATCAAATAAACAGTAGCAATTCTATCATAAACAAAACAATATATAAGCGGTGCAAGTAAAATAGTACAAATGTACGATGACAAAATAGTAAAACAATAATAATGTCAAAATAGTTTCATACCTAAACAAAACATTTCAAATCATCAATCACTCATCCTATCATCTTTGGTCACTATTTATTTTTTCTTTCTCATACTTGTTATATCACATCTTAGTTCTTAGTTGCAAAGCTACAGTATATCTCTAATCACTTCTTATGAATATATTTAGTATTTTATTTATTTGGAATATATAGTTGCATACCTTTAACATGATATAAAAATTCAAAATATTTATTAATATTTTAGGCGTCTCAAATGCACTTGATATAGATAGGCAATGCAAAAGTATAATTTCAATACAACAGACAAGATTTATTTCTTTTGTGATATTTGTGATGTATGTTAATTTATTGTACATTGCATTGATTCTCAATAAATATATTATTATAATAGTTAATAATACAACAGGAATGCGGGGGTAAATCTAAATGCACGATTTGTACAATAAATAACGTAGGAATCTCAATAATCCATTGAACGTCACTAAAGCGCAGGTGCTATGCTCGCTGCGTGACTAAAACTAACCTCGATTAGCGCAGGTTAGAATTATAAACTCTAGTCTAGTGGATAGAACAGAAAGGAGACCACACAAATTACAATAACATCCCGATTATCACAGGTGTTATGCAAACTTAGGAATTAATTCCACCCTCAGTGGTAACATAACACTGAATTTCTCTTTTGACGGCATTTCACACGTTAGAGTGGAAATAGTCAGCCCAGCAGTAGTGATAAATATCGAGGCACCTTGTTTTTTACTCGATGTAGTCTCTTATACAGGTAACAATGTAGCGAGTGGAGAGCACAAACGACGCTCGCATATACTTTCTGTATACATTCACAGTAAGCGTGCAGAAACAGTCATACACATCATATACGGAAAACTCAATACATATTAAACATAGGTAACGTGTGTGCTACACAACACAACACACAATAAGCGAAAATAGACGTCTGCTGATAGAGACTAAGTGCCTTCGTATCTTTTAATAATAATATGTGTTTAAATTTATTATTAGTTCAATCCAATATAGGATTCCCGAAACCTATCTATTTAATAGAATTTATTTATTATGAAGAATTACGTAATTTGATATATACTTTTATCTGACATGCTTTGTTACAGAACATATGGGTAGAGAATAGAAAAACAGTATTTGAGAGAATTGGGTGGTTACTAAATAGAGCGTGGGAAAAGATGATGAAAGGAAAGAAAGTAATTAGTGAGATAGTAGAGAGAATGAAAGATGTAGAAAAGCAGGAGAGGAATGAAAAAATCAGAAATAGTGAATTTAATGGCAAGTATAAGTGGCTAAGAATAGAAAAAGAGATGCCAATGTATTTACTATTTGGGCTGAAGAATATGTAAATAGATATTGGACGAAGAAACTTAAGAGGATGTGTAGAATTTGCGGTAGATAGAAAGAAAGGTGGAGTCATTGGGTGAAAGAGTCTGAAGGGATAGAATGCAGTGAAAATGACAGGATCTTAGGGGATAACTGGAGACTATGTCTAGGACAGGAAGGAAAGATGCTGAAGATAATGAAAAAAATTTGGAAGTATATAATAAAGAAAATCTGATTTGGAGGAAGGGATAAGAAGAAAAAGAAAAAAAAGAGAATGAGGATTAGAATAGTGACTTGGTAAGGGGGATGTAATAGAAATAGGACAAAATATATGAATGCGAGACAGGTACTAAGGCAATGAGTTGAGAGGAGAGTAAGAATGTAGGGGAGACAGATAGAAGAACGAAGGAAGATAAGGAAATGGAAGAAGGAATTGGGATAATATTCGCCTTCTAATCTCCCATGGAAACTGGATAGTGAGTATGGTAAGGGGATGTAATAGAAATAGGACAAAATATATGAATGCGAGATAGGTCCAAAGCAAGGGGTTGAGAGGAGAAAGAGGATATAGAGGAGAAAGATAGAAGAATGAAGGAAGATAAGGAAATAAAAGAAGGCATTGGTATAATATTCGCCTTCTAATCTCCCATGGAAACTGGATAGTGAGTATGGTAAGGGGATATGTAATAGAAATAGCGCAAAATATATAAATGCGAGACAGGTCCTAAGGCAAGGGGTTGATAGGAGAGAACGAAGATGTAGGGGAGATTGATAGAAGAACGAAGGAGGATAAGGAAATGAAGAAAAGGCATTGGGATAATAGTAGCCTTCTAATCTCCCATGGAAACTGGGATAGAATTTAAGAGAATATAAATTTGGTGTATAGAATTAGTATTTTAGTATATGTTAAAAACGATTGTTTAGAATTGTGCTCTTGTTTTCGGATGTGTTGTATATTATGAAAATAAAGGTTTCATTCATTCAACATCAGATTTTTAATTGTTTTAGGCATCCAAAGAACCCAATACGTAGACGATAGTAAAAATGTCGATTACGTGCCTGTGGATATAGTAATCAAAGGAATAATTTTAGCAGCTTATAACCAAGCAAATAAATGGTAATGTATTTTGCAATGTACCTATATAAATAAGAGGGAACAATTTACCACAAAATAATATTTTCAAAAATATTTTTTCTTGGTCTAAAATGTCAAAGATGTCACTATTTATCAATCGTTTTAACTTTTCCCAAAAATTGTTCTAAAATAATTAATACTACACTAAACCCCCGATTATCCGTAAAATTGGGTGGCATGACTCCCGCGGATAACGAAAGCAAAATGGCTGAAAATAGGGGACAAAACAAAAAAAACGGTTGTACACGGAATAAAATGGAATAAAATTGTAGAAACTGATCGCGGCAATCAGATATAATATAAGAAATATTTCAAATTAACCTAAAAACACCTTGTAAATAATAGCACGCATACATGTAATATGTGTAGAGTTTTCAATCCAACAATATTTCTCCGATGATAGGTTCAGAACGGAGATAATGTATATTCACTTATACAAATACAATGATGTTATGTGAAAAGAGGGTGTTGATAAAGCTTAAATACCTTATAGCAGAAATGGCCATCCACCCAAAATGTCCATCGGAATTTTTTCTATCTTTGTAGTCTCTCATATATAATTCGCATTTTTCGATGATAACCTGCTTAAATAATTAGAAATACTTATATTTTACTAGATATAACCCAAATTCAATATACAAAAGAGACTACTTACGGAGTAGCCAAGAAACAATACAGTTGTCTAGAGCATTGGTTTCCAACTGCGGACCACATGTGGTCCGCGGGACAGTTCCAGGTGGTCCGCGGTAAGATTGAGAAAAATGTATTATATTTCCGCGTATGTAACAAAACATATAAGTTTTCATTACAACAAATAAAAAAGAATAAAAAATACCTACCATTATAAACAAACAACCCTCACATATACCTGATAATATAACTCCCACATAACTCGTAAGCTGAAGCGTAAAACTACATCCACGCCCGTGTGACGCATCCTTTCCACTTCACCACACTCGTGCTCATACCATTACCAAGAGTTTCGTATATTCACACTACTTGGATCGAAGCGCAGTTGCACTTCTATCGCCTGTCTGCCACTAGCCTCTAGCTTGCTAGCGTCGTTTTGTGCCTAACCTCACTTTGAAAGTCTTGTTTTTTTATTATATCACGCTAAGTATATTTCACCAGTTTATTACAATAAGCAAGCAAGTATGAATTTCTGAAAAAGAAACGTGACGATAAGGACGATGAATCTGCGTAAGGAACTCGAGCTGAAAAACAATAAAAATGAATAAAAAAGTTTTCCACTCAAGATACAGCTGCATTGAAAGCGTCGTTTATAGATTCACTACGACTTGCGTAAACTAAGAAACCGTTTACAATAAGAGAAGACCTAGTACTTCCCGGTATTGTTGATGCACCCAGGGAATGAATGGTAGGCAGAAGGATTGAAGCCATTGCTTCGGATATCAAAGCCCAAGTTATTGCTAAAGTTCGCAGCTCTAACTATTTTGCTCCGCAATTAGACGAATAGACTGACTAATAAAGCTATCTTACTAGTTTACGTCAAGTACATTGATGAGGAAATGAACTACGTATCCGAGGAACACATAACTTGCATAGAACTGCCTTCACATACAACCGGTGTTGATATTTTTAATGCTACTGTGGGTACTTAAAATTGCGTAAGCTTTCCTAGCCAGATTGCGTTGGTTTTTGCACTGATGTATCAATATCTGATGTACCTGATATTTGCACTGATGAAAATAAACTATGTATCCGAGGAATACATGACTTGCATAGAACTGCCTGGACATACAACCGGTGTGGATATTTTTAATGCTACTGCTGGGTACTTAAAATTGCGCAAGCTTTCCTAGCAAGATTACGTTGGTCTTTGCACTGATGTATCTGTATCTGATGTACCAGATATTTGCGCTGATGGAAATAAACTATGTATCCGAGGAATATATGACTTGCATAGAACCTCCTGGACATGCAACAGGTGTGGACAATTTTAATGCTATTCATGGTACTTAAAACTGCGTAAGCTGTCCTGGCAAGATTACGTTGATTTTTGCACTGATATATCTGTATCTGATGTACATACGATTTGCACTAATGGAAATAAACTACGTATCCCAGGAATAGATGACTTGCATAGAACTGCCTGGACATTCAACTGGTGTGGATATTTTTAATGCTACTGATTGGCACTTAAAATTGCGTAAGCATTCCTGGCAAGATTTCATTGGTTTTTGCACTGATGTATCTGTATTTGATATACCTGATATTTGCACTGATGGAAATCAACTATGTATCCCAGGAATACATGACTTACATTGAACTGCCTGAACATCCAACCGGTGTGGATATTTTTAATGCTACTGCTGGGTACTTAAAATTGCGCAAGCTTTCCTAGCAAGATTACGTTGGTCTTTGCACTGATGTATCTGTATCTGATGTACCAGATATTTGCACTCATGGAAATAAACTATGTAGCCGAGGAATACATGACTTGCATAGAACTGCCTGGACACACAACCGGCGTGGATGAATTTAATGCTATTGATGGGAACTTAAAATTGCACAAGCTTTTCTGGCAAAATTGCATTGATCTTAGCTCTGATGTATCTGTATCTGATGCTCCTGATATTTGCACTGACGGAAACAAACTATGTATGCAAGGAATACATGACTTGCATAGAACTGCCTGGACATACAACCGGTGTGGATATTTTTAATGCTATTGATGGGTACTTAAAACTGCGTAAGCTTTCCTGGCAAGATTGCGTTGGTCTCTGCACTGATGTATCTGTATCTGATGTACCTGATATTTGCACTGATGGAAATAAACTATGTATCCGAGGAATACATAACTTGCATAGAAGTGCTTGTAAATACAACCGGTTTGAATATTTTTAATGGTATTGATGGGTACTTAAAATTGCGTAAGCTTTCCTGGCAAGATTGCGTTGGTCTCTGCACTGATGTAGCTGTATCTGATGTACGTAATATTTGCGCTGATGGAAATAAACGATGTATCCGAGGAATACATGACTTGAATAGAACTGCCTGGACCTACAAACGGTGTGGATAATTTTAATGCTGGGTTTTATTGATGGGTACTTAAAATTGCGTAAGTTTTCTTGGCAAGATTGCATTGGTCTTTGCACTAAGGTACAGCGACTATGACAGGTTTCAAATAGGTCTTCTAAGTTTTGTAAAGAAGAAGCTGGCTTAGATATCTCGATAATACACTGCATCGTTCACAGGGAAATGCTAGCTGCCAAAAATTGAAGCCCAGAGCTAAATGAAGTTCTTTAATCAGTAGTAAAAGCAGTCAACTTTATTAGAAGCGATGCTCTTAATTCAAGATTGTTTTGCTTTGCTTTGTGGTGAATCTACACCTTCACATGGAAGTGCGCTGGTTATCGAGAGGTCTAGTCTTGTCTAGACGACATGAAAGGAGATTTAGTTGACAAGTTTCGTGATAGTCAATGGGTGGCACAGCTAGCATTTTTGGCTGACATTTTTCAACAATTGAATGTGTTGAATCTTGGCATTCAGGGGCCATCAATGACGTCATTTGACCTTTGGAAGAAACTTAATTCGTTTAAAAAAATTGTTTCTTTGGAATTCCGAAGCCGCGAAGGGATCATATGAAATGTTTACTTTGTTTTCAGAATTCATGTCCGAAACTGAGGGACTAAAAAAATACTTGTCAAAACTTGTTGGTTGTTACCTACATTAGGTTGTCGGTGCAAGATTATTGCGAAATGTATTTTCCAGCGGACGCTGATGTGAGTAACGCGGATGCGGGTTGTTGATCCTTTTTTACCAGTTAGGGATTCCAATCTTTCAATACAAGAAAGAACAAGAATAACTGAACGGCAATTCAGCTGATACTCATGTTAAGCTAGTAATATGTCAGTGTAAAAATATATCCGAATTTTGAGTGCCGCACTTCATGAATACTCACAATTGAGTGTAAAAGCAATGAAATTGATCATGCCGTTTCACTCAATTAGTCTTACTCAATTAGCTTCACTCAATTAGCTTCCTTTTCAACAATTAGTCTTATCAAGAATAAGCAACGCATAAGACTAACCAATTTGGATGCTCCAATAAGAATGGCTTTGACTGCTTTTAAACCAAATATAGACAAGTTGTGTGATGCCATGAAAGATCAAGGTAGCCATTGATATTATTCATGTCGAAACTATATTTTTACTTTGTTTAATTATTAGTGTTTAAAATTAAAATAATTAGTATTTTATG
>WYDF02093608.1:0-10824 GCA_009867245.2 Adranes taylori | reverse complement strand
GAAGAGTTCATTTTTACCCCACAAAAGTTCATTTTTACCCCATTTGGGGTAATTTACCCCGGTTCCCCGACCGCTGGATTAGAGGTATGTAATGTTAATTGATACTTTTAATTTTTTTAAATTAATTAATTAAAATTTAAATGCGTCCTAACTTAGGACGTCCTAACAATGTTCGAAGTTAGGTAGGTTTCAGAAGATACATTAAAATTGCTTATATTTTCAAATATTAATGAGTTTACTTGCGTTTTTGGTACGTGTGTATAGTTTTAACAGTAATGACTGTAGTGGGGTCGTAGGAGGGAATCAAAAATGTAAGTTGTTGTTCAAATATTGAGCTATGTATATAATTAAATTTGTTTTTCTTTACTAACTTTTTCTTGACCTACGATGGATAAAAGATTGAGAGGTTATCATGCATTCGAAATTCAAAAACTGGAAGAAGGGACAGGAGCTGTCAAGCAAGGAATGACTTCTAGAGATTCCGAAAGTAAATACCGTGTTCCGAAATCAACAATTCATAGGAAAGTAAACAATTCTCAACAAAAAGCTACGGTAGCCCTCCAGTTTTCGATCAAAAGGATGAAAGAAAAATAAGTCAATGCTTCACCCTGCGTGCTGATTGGGGTTTCCCGTAACATCTAGCGATGTTAGAAGTATCATTAAACAATATTTAGATAAACAGGGAATCGTAGCAAAGCGATTTAAAAACAATACACCAGGAAAGAGTGGTGCAGAGGATTTCTCAAACGACAAACAAACCACGTTAAAACTTTTTTTTTGTATAAATACCCGAGCACATTATTTTATTCGTGACTTGAACATCAGCAGCAAGCAGCAGCCACAGCCAACAACAGCGCAGCAGCAGAGCAACAAGCAGAAACAGAGAGCGACTGTCTCCGTTGAAGCAACACATTTGGTAAGTACACCCTTTATTCAATGCATGTACATTTAATAGCTTTGCTTCTCCTTCTACCTTATCCCCAACCTATTTCCTAGTGATAAGAGTGTATAATTCTAACCTAGGCGCTATAGAAATTCCTTTCTGCACTACCCAGTAAAGTATATAACAATAACCTACGCTTATCGGGGTTAGAATTATAAAAGCAGACTAAGAAAGCGGTATATCTCCACCGGACTAAATTCTGGAATGTTTACCAAGTGCTAGACAAAGACCCACGCAGACACTAGCAATGAAATCACCAGCAATGGTCATTCAGTTTCATTCAGAGTTTCTAAAGGAAACCAGGGAAAACAAACACAAAAGTTGCTCTACAAGTCTCTTCAAACATCAGGCTAATGGTAATTGAAGAAACAAAACAGAAGTCAATAAACAATGAAAGTGAAGAGGAGGATCGTGATTTCGTTTTCATAGGATGACAGATCGGATAAAGGAGACAAAAATGAAGCGGCACAAAGTCCTGAAAAAAATTAAACATGAATATGCCATTCAGAATAGTTGTGCCTCAGGTGGTGCTGTGTCCTTCAATAAAGATGGTATGTGTAGAATAAGAATGTTTATGATGATGGGACCAGAAATGAAACAAAAAGGATAAAATTACCGGTAAAATTAACTCAAATTTTCTTATTATATTTTTACGAAGCTATAGAGTATAAAACGTATTTACATTTTCTGATATACCAGCAATAATGACTTACCTATATAAAAAATTAAACAAAAATTTCTTTTCAAAAATTTCAATGATCACAAGTAACGCTAGGGTGTCCTAGAGTGGTCCAACATCAAACACACATCAAACAACCACGTTTAAAAAATCTGTAACACCAAAATATGTTTAACATGTCATTCTATATCCTTAAGATTAAGCCAGAAATCAAGACTGGTTGTTGTTTTTGTTGAAAAAATATACATGCTCCTAATTTACTCATAAAGTTGAAATCTGTCCCAAGTATGGGCATTTGATTGTACTTCTTTTAGTAATAAATTTGTTTTTAAATTTTATGTTAATTAGTGTATTGAAAAGTTTTTTTATATGTTACAGATTGATTATTAAGACTTAAAACTTTAGCAATAAACTTACCACGTATTTAGTGGTCTGATTGTGAAGTCTATTATCACTTGTGCTTATGCTTTCGCTAATAGAAGAAGAATGTTTCCTAGGTGATTGGGCTCCACCATCACTAGACTCCTCAATTGTAAGTTTATTGTCATCTTCATCATCCGAGTACCAATTAATATTCGACTCATCATTGTCGGAATCATTAGCACGCGATGTATTGTTTGAATCTTTTTGATGTGCCTAATATTTAAATCAATCAAATCAAAAACTATATTTAAAAAATTTCCAATCAAAATCATAAAAATCGGTAACCGCTTTATTTCATATCATTAATATGAAATTATTCATATAAATAATATAATTATTATAACTATAAGATTGAGAGGAATATTTGTTTAATAATCGTAAATCAGAAAACTATTTATAATTTTAAACAGTTTTTGTGAGCACAAACTTCGTGTGAACAACTATTGTCTAAAAAATTAAGTTGTTTTCAAACTAAACCTTAGTGAAAAAGAAGAAAAACATTTTTTTCCTAGAAGCATATAAATTAATACAAAAAAAAATTAAAAAATTCTGTCAGATTTAACACTTAAATTATTTAGCAAAAAGTTCCAATATTATTAGGTTGGCAACTTTTTGTTTGTCAGATATCATTTCAATATTGTGAGAAAAATGATGAGAATAAGACTAGAAATGAAGAGAATATATGCAAATTCCTGAAATAAAAGGAGATCAAAAGAAGGACCACATGGAGTAGATAAGATAGAAGAAAACTGAAAAATATATGAAGGTGAAAGAAAAGAAGATGATTATTTAGAGTTAATAATAAATAAGTCTTTTCTTCGGAAAAAAGAATTATTTAGCAACCGGTTTCAAATAGGTTAGCTACTTATCATCACACCTTTAACTGCAATTTAATTGGTTTGCTGTAAGTTACATGTTAAAGAGAAATGTCTCACAAAGTGATGCCGAACAATTTGAGAAGAGAAAAAACTATAAAGAAATATAAGAGAATCTGCATTGTATATAAAGAATGTTGTAATATTTCTTTTCGATAATTATTTACTATGGAATAAATTTAATGTGATTATTTTAATGTGACTTAAGTTGATCTGAATCAATTGATTTTGAACTACTTTGATTGATCTTGCTTTCTTCTTCTCTTTCTTCTTCTTGGATTGAGTTGTTGCTGAGTGTTGTATACTTGAGTACTATGTAGTGTTATGCCGTTAGGTGGGTTAGTGTATTTTTGTGTTCGTATTTGGATTACATTGATTGTTGACTGCTATTGTCTCTATTACGTTTATTTCGTCATTGTAGTCTTTTTCTTGCATGGGGGTATTTAGTAGTCTGTCAATGTAGTATTGGAATGGTGCTAGTTTTTTTGTATTAGGTGGTTGGAGTCGTTATTTATTATGATGAATGTTTCACGCTGTCCGCATTGCCGCGGGCAGCGACATGGGCTAATTGTCGCGGCCAACGGCATGGCCTATTTGCCGCGGCCAACGACATGGCCTAATAGCCGGGGCCAGCGATATGGTCTAATTGCCTGCGGCCGCCGCAATCTCAGTGTCTCCTGAAGCGAGGTACAACAAAGTGGATAGCATAAAAATATTCTTCATACTGAAATATCTTTGTATATAAATTTTCATGGCGATCGGTTGAACGGTGTAGAAGTTGATGTGCTGCAACGCCATCTAGTGACGAGTTACAACAAAGAGGATAGCATAAAAATATTCCTCGTATTCAAATACCTATGTATACAAATTTTCATGGCGATCGGACATTGAATAAGATGTATCTCATGAGGTTTAGTCAGTGTTTGCAATGAAAGCGCCCGAAAATAAGTTTTTTTACGACTTCATCACAAAATATCAGACAAACAAACGCGGATAGCGACTTTATTCTATACTATTTTCTAATTCATTTTTGTTTTCATGACTTATGCTGGTTTGAAAGATAAATGTAATGGATGTTTCGAGTATATGGTCACTCGGTATATATTGATATAAATAATTAGAAATTAATATAATCATTTGTGTCTTTGAGAAGATTTACCTCACCAGGGAATCGAACCCAGCTCTCTCAATTTCCAGTCGGGCGTTGTTTAGTCCGCCACACTAGCGAGGTGTGAATGTTTAAAGAACAAATGACTTTGTATGAAGTTATTATATGAAGTTATTTGTGACTTAAGTTAAATTAACACATAAAGTTATTTGTTATTTGAAAATTCACGCCTTGCTAGTGTAGTGGACTTAACACCCGATCGGAAATTGGGAAAGCCGGGTTCGATTCCCGGCTGAGGTAAAATTTTTTCGAAGACACAAGTGATTGTATTAATTTCTAAATATTTATATTATGATGTCTGTGAATGTGTCTTTTGTACCTATTGCATTTTAGGTTGTTGTGATTTCTTTTGATTGTAACGTCTTCTTTCCTTATGGTGCATTGTATTCTGTCGCGAATTTTGTTTAAAGTGTTGAGCTTTATTGAATAAATGGTTTAAAGACAACCATTTATTTAATAAAGACGCAACAAAAATCATGCATCTACAAAACAAAGGAAACAAACTAAACGTCCCCAAAACATGGAAATATTATCTTAAGATTTCAAAAACCGATTATTCTAGTACCCTCATCAATTCTCTTATATTTAGCTATAGCTTTTTGGCTTCTTAAATTGTTCAGCATTACTTTGTCAAACATTATTCTTTAACATGTAAATTACAGCAAAACATTAAATTGCAGATTAAAGGTCTGTTGATGAATCCCTAAGATATTTGAAACCGGTTGCCAAAAAATCCATTTTTATGAAGAAACTTATTTATTATTAACTCTAAATAACTACAAAAACGTCACTATGATTTCAACATCAAACAAAGAAGAGATGATCTGGCGCACATAAATGGAAAAAAGGTGATTAAAAATAAAAGAGAAAATGGTGATATAACCCTAGAAGTAATAGGAATTAGACAAAGTACCAGAACAACTGTAGCCCGCCCGAAATTCTGATTGGCAATCAGGAAGGATGTTGTTGGTGTTTAAGTGATCTCGTAGTTGAGATGCTATAATATTTTCTAATTTTTTTGACATGGCTGGAAGTATGCTTATACGACGAAGATCTGAAAATGAGGTGGGATTGTTTATTTTGGGAATGGGTAGAACTTAGGCTAGCTTCTATACAGTAGGATATGTAGAGTTTTCGATGCAATAGTTTATGAGATGAGTTAAATATTTTAGGAGGAATGGGCAACATAACAAAATGAACTGAATACTGAGATGATCAGCCCCAATTAATTTGGATTTAATACTATGCATAATGTGTAATACATTTAATTCAGTTACTTTTTGAAATTGAAGTTCTGAGATATTGGGGTATTTTTTATTATTATTGTAAAATTGCTTAAGCTCAGAAACCTCTACGTTTTTTTCATCAAAACTTGGAACCAAATTGACGAAGTAGGAATTAACTTGGTTAGGATCACTCATAAGTTCTGGTAAAACTCTTTGTTTACGTTCAATGACTTTTAAATTCCTCAAATTTTTCCAGGAGCTTGTAGACGCTTGTAGATATAAGAGAATAACGTCACGTTATATAACCAACAATGTTTTGAAATTTAAGTTTAGTGTAAAGTTAATCATCTTCATATTGTCTTTTATTTTGTTCTGGTTTTGATCATTAAATTATTGAAAACTTGAAGTCTGTACTTGAAGTCTTTATTGGTTGCCATTGCATCAAGTAGAACAATAAGATAAATAGCAAATGATTCTTTTCAAAACATGCTCCATCACCAGTGGAGGCAACAATATCGTACTTAAAGGAAGGCCAAAAGACTTGAGATTTTCTACAAAAAGTTCATTAACTTGTTTTTAAATCGGAACTATCCAAAAATTGTGACAATTCTAAAAATCATCAGCTGGGAGCTTCATAACTCTTGCAGTCAAAGAACCTGTTTACATGCACAAACCTCGTCGAACAATGAATTGAGCGTTGAGCCTCTGAAAATTGCCCAAAACAAGTTCGAGCCTAGGTTAGTGACAAACCCTAAGAAGAAGGCATTGAGCATAGTTTTTATAAACATAATAATTATCAAATTATAACTTACCTGTATTCGAGCAAATAAATCCCTTTGTGTCTTGGGTAAATGTTCTAAATAGCTATTATCGTCCTTTCTTCCATTTTCTTCATTCTCATGTTCTCGCCACTCATTCGTACTAGCTTCATTAGTTTGAAAATCAATGTGCATATTTCGACTATCAACATCCTCACGTATGTTATTCCGATTGGCAGATGCTGCTAGCATTGTTGCTGGTGCACTCGTTAGTGGAGATGTATCGGCATGGGAAAGATGTCCTATTGAAGACTGCAGTCCAGTAGATACGGTTGATGTTGATAACAATGTAGGAGCTATAAGAGAATGAAAAAAAAATCTTTAAATAAAACACTTTTTTGATGTCCTATTGCTCCACATTGGTTCATTTATTTGTTAATAGAGGTATTATAATCAACGAGAGGAATGTTTATCTGTAAATTAATTATTTATATTAAATTTTTGCTATAGTTTCGATCTTTTCAATCAGGCATGATAGGAATATTATGATGGGGAATATCAGAGGTCTCAAAATAGGAGAAGAAGGTCACATGTGCAATATTCCAAAACATGAATGATTCTGATCAAGATTCTAAGCATCTAAATCTCTCACCACTGTTATAATCACCACTGCTTATTAAATTATCAACGACAACTTATCATCGAAACGTAGACCAAACATGCAAAAAACAAACACAATAAAAGGTCTAAAAAGACAAGAAAACTTTCATTTTTCCACTATATATATATTATTGTTCTCTTGTATATTGTCTAATTCTTTCAATTGAGAAAAATTAATCAAATCGAACTTACCATTTAATGTACTAGCTGCAGCTGCAGCAGCTAACGCGGCAGCCGCTGCATTATTTCCCGTTGCACCACCAGTTGATGCTGCTAATTGCAATAGATTCTGGGATCCGAAGAGTGCGGCTGCGGCAGCTGCCTGTTGCAATGTAGAATGGTTGGCGTAAAGTAAGTTCTGTGCGGTTAAAAGTGCAGCTTGCTGCGGTTGAAGTAAAGCGGCTGCAACTGCGGTTGGTGCCGCAAGTATATTTGGATTGACGACGCTCGTCGATTGAATTGTGGTTTGAGTTGATACGGGAGGTAAGGTACGCATGTCAACGTCACCATTACTGGAATAAATGCATATATGAGAATTCATTAATCTAATATATTTTAGCGGTCATATCATTGAAATGTAGTCGCCTCATTTTTGAGAGTTGTTCACTTTCTGCTTAGTGTCTCCAGAATATTTTAAAACTTCTTTTGTTTAGGAAAAGTGTGTTAAGAGTTCTTGGTTAGAAATTTCCCAAAAGTGACTCCAAAGCGGAAGCAGGTTGCGGCCTCTGGCTGCCCTGTTAGAAATTTCCCAAACGCGCCATTACTCGAATAGAGGTAAGTTTCAAGGGTGACAAGCCATAAACAACATGTTGAGGAAGTCAATAAGTGTTTGGTAACAAGTCATGTGCCTTAGCTATCGTAAAACAGTAATGCAAATAATTTTAAGAGGATCGACTTTCCTTATATTAGTTGTTGAGCTCAAAACATGCATGGTTATACTATTCAAAACAGCTGCTTGACACAATCTATTCCAATCGTTGCAACAATAATGTAAAGCTCATAGGTACTAATATTGAACATGCAAACTAAGACTGGATTATCCCAAAAACAGAGTCAATTTAAACCAATAATTGTATGCGGTAGCCATTTGTCTTTTATGCTTTATCTAACCATGAAAATTCAGTCGGCTCTAACAACAGTTGTTTATGAAAAAACCGAACGCCACATGGTTCTACTGAACATGTTTCCACAGAAGCAATTATTGAAGGAATCCTCGTACGATTAATGCAACAGTTTGTATGTCTTAAGTACTCTATAATTCTCGTGAAAAAAAGCCTAAGAGGGAAAAATCAATTTGTACGACTCAGTCTTTGAATGGCCAGAAATTTCCACCTAATCGTGTAAGAGAGAAATAAAATCCTCGTGCAAGGAATAAGTTAGAGTTTATGTGTTACAGTTCAGAGTTTATGAAAAAGCTGCTGTACTAAATCCAAAATAGTAGAAAAAATGTTTTGACGATTGATTTTCAAATAGTCCAAAACAGAGGAATATTTTGAAAAATTATATATAAATGTCCTGCTTCAATTATTTTACTGTATAGGCCAGAGATTCCCAACCTTTTTTGCATCGAGCCTCCCGGGGTTATAATGATATATTTTCATGACCCACCTAACCTACGAGCGTAGGTACACCGCTGGCGAACCGCGGGAGGGGTGGTGCAAGCTGAGATATGTCAGCAACAACGATCGAAAGGGTGAATTAGTGACCGAATAAAGTAATGAATTAGTAAGTGGGATTTACGTCGTTAAATGGATTTTTCTGTCAAAAATGCTAACGCACAATTTCACTATGCCTCCCAAGGGCGGCGTGCCCCAATGGTTGGAAAGTCATGATATAGAAACAAGACAGCTAACATATATTTGCAATAGTTCTCTATAAATTAAGTACTAAGCCATAAGTCATTAATAAATACTTATATACCTTGCTATCCTCATATCTTGATCTTTATATGGGCCAGTCTTAGAATATCCTCCCCCCGGACTAATATCATTTTGATTTGGTTCTTGCCATCGTGAAGGTCGTTGTCGTTTTTGACCTTTCGGACTAGATTTATCACCATTTTCAAGAGACATCTTGCTGCAATTTTTATACAAAAATTATAGTAAATTTTTATAAGTATACATCTTAACCTACCTGGAATCATCACTTAAGTTCATGTTATTGAATACATCCGTATTATGCATTTCTATGCTGATATCCATTAAACTTGGAATATCGAACGTGTTACGAGCGTCCCTATTTGAAGATATAGAGTCAGTCTTCTCTTTCTGTAATATATAAAAATATTTTTTACGAAATGTATAAGCAGAGTGTACGGGCTTTTGTTTTAGTTAATATGAAATAATCAACTAAAACAATATGAAACATCATATAAAATGATCAAATAGCAGAATATTTTCGTCATAATTTACCAGTATAATAATTAAATAGGGTTTGATAGTGGACTATACAATAGCATTAATCCGTCCCAGGGAATACCAGTCACCTTCTCAACTGGCGCCAGTTGCGCATTTGACCAAGAGTGTGAAGATGTACTAGAGAAAAGGAGAAAAGATAGGTGGAAATATCTATAGCGGGGCACCCGATAGAACTAGCAAAAATATATGATCGAAAGATGAACGCCCAGAAGATATGTAGGCAGAAGAAAAGGCTAAGTACCATGAAATTGAAAATTGCCATAATCAATAAGAGGTGCGAGAAATGTACCAGAACTTGAAAGGAATAAGCACTGGGGCGATTACCAGTGCGGATTCAGGAGCAACCGATCAACCACTGATCAATGTTCTCCCTGAGAATGGTACTTGAAAAATGTTACGAATACAATATCACCTTACACCAATTGTTCATAGACTTTCGGGCTGCGTACGACAGAATATTGAGAGGTCAACTTTATAGAGTGGTGAAAAAGAGTTCATAAGAATGACGTTCTGATACACGCGGTAAAGTGAGAGTTAAGGAAGAGCTGATTAGACAGTTTTCTGATAGGGAGAGAATTAAAGGCAAGGAGACTCATTATCTAACCTACTCTTCAACCTAGCATTGGAGGCAGTTGTAAGAAAGTGTCCTATTAACGCTGGGCGCTGCATATTTCACAGGACATGTCAAAATCTCGCCTACGCTGACGAAATAGATATGGTAGCTACTAGACAAGAGTCACTAAAGAAAAATCTAGAAACCCTGAAATTCGACGCAGCAACCATGGAACTAGAAATAAACCAGACAAAAACCAAAACCCAAGTATATGATTAACAGTAGGTACAAGACCCGATGGAGTAATGTCCGGGAATTTGAAAGATTCGAGAGAGTCAAACAATTTCAATATCTTGGAGGAATCGTAACAGAAGACAATGACTTGACAACTGAAAGTGAAGTTCGAATAGCAGCATGAAACAGATGCTACTACAGTTTTCTCAATGTGCTTAAGTCATCATTAATATTCAAGCAGCTAAATGTGAAAGAGTATTCTACAATTCTCAAACCAGCAGTAACATACAACTCAGAAACATGGACACTAACAAAGGCAAATGTGTACACAAAATTTTAAGGAAAATTTTTGGACTCGTACATGACGGAGATGGATGGAGAATTCGATCTAATGCGGAACTGGAAGACCTGTATATGAGGCCGTCAATCGTCAATGACATTAAAGCAGGCCAATTGCCGTGGCTCGGGCACGTTGAGAGGATGAATGATACTAGAATACAGAAAAAAGGTATTGAATACCAAACCAGAAAGGAGTTGCCTCATAGATCGTCCACGCAAGAGATGGATGGATGATGTGTACGAAGATCTACGCAAATTATACATCCGGAAATGGAGGAGAAAAGCTGTATCGAGAGTCGAATGGCGGAAAGATTTTGTTGCCGCGGCCAAGGTTCTTCAAGAACTATAGCGCCAAGATAAGTAAGTAAAATGATTAAGTAACTATATTTTCAACTCATAGAAGTGGGCCTAACACAGCATATTACAGACTAAAGAGGACCAAGTTTAGAAAGATTGTGGGTGGAGTTTTGGATGGACCACCTAATAAAACAACTAGTCATATATTAAATTAGTCAACATTAGACTAATTTAATATATGACTAGTTGTTT
>WYDF02093597.1:0-10825 GCA_009867245.2 Adranes taylori | reverse complement strand
ATGCCCTGTTCCCAGTCGCCATCTTCGTCTGTCCAGCCAATCTCCAGGCTGCAGATTTCTCTCCGACATGGCTCTCTCAATGACTGATTGGTTCCAGGTTCCAGGTATATTTGGGTCTGTCCCGTGTTCTTCTATCTTGCGGTTTCCATTGTATGATTTGTTTTGGTATTCTTTCGTTGGTCATTCGTTGTACATGACCGTACCAGCATAGCTGCTTTTTTTGTATTTCCTGTATGATGTTTTTATCAGCTTTCATTTTTTCTCATATCCTCTCATTTCTGATTGTGTCTAGCCGAGAAATTCTGGCTGATTTTCTCCAGAAGTCCATTTCCGTCGCCAAAAGTTTTTTCTTGTGGCTCTCGTTCAGTTGTCATACTTCTGAACCATACAGCCTAATGCTCTTAAGCATTGTGTTCTATAAGAGCCGATTCCTCTTTTCAAAGATATTCGTAGACCAAAGAATGGAATTTAAGGTCCCAATAGCTTTTTTGCCCTTACTTATTCTTTTTACGTCATCCGTGGCTTGTAATTTTTACCCCCACGTATGTATATTCTGCAGATCCTTCAAATACTCAATTTCTCCTTCCATGCACATGTACTTTGTTTTATTTATTTTTGTTCAATTACAATCCCTATTTCGGTATTCTTCTATCCGCCTTCGGGACATATATTCTACATCCGCCTTATCTTCGGCCAGCACTACTTGGTGAACCGCAAAGTGTAATGTATATAGTGTATAATCGTCGGCGATAAGTATTTCCATTTTGGAACATTTTCCGCCAGTCCCGGATTGCATGTGATAGGTATATTTTGAATAGGGTTGGAGACAAGCCCTTTTTGAGATCCTTGTTTGACACCTTTGGCGAGAGGAATTGTTCTTACAAAGTATTCCCTATTATAATTCCAGAATAGCAGCTATCATACAGTTGTTTAATGGCCTTTATAAGTGTTATATTTAATGGGCTCCTTTTTAGTACTTGGCAAAGGTTCTTAATCGGCACAATGTCATAGGCTTTAGTAAGGTCCACAAACAGGACGTGAATTTGTTTCTTATGGGTTGCTGTCTTCTTTTCGACAATTTGCGTGATGGGGAAATGTCGTGGATACAAGAACTACCAGCTCTAAAGTTAGCCTGTTTTTCAATATCGTGAGCTCCGTATTCATCATCCACCAAGTGATTTAATACCTTTTCATTAAAGTCGATAAAAGGTATCGGTGACAGCTATACATTTGTAGCTACTACACAGATCTTTCCTTGTCTTTTTGTGTATAGAAGTTATCCATGACGTTTTCCATTTCGTCGGATTAGTTAACGTAAAGGGTAAAAAGGAAAGCTGGTCTTTCTGTTAATATCGGTGGTCCATATTTTAAAAGTTCGGCTGGGATACCTTCGGGACCGCTGGACTTACCATTTTTCATAGTGTTTAGAACTTTCTCTATTAAGTCTTCGGTTATTATGATATGTGTTCCCTGGGTTCTGTACGTTGGTGACATTCCTGTATACTGTGGTCTTTTTTGTTAGTTTTTTCTGCATTTCTGCTTTTTCTGTTTTATTTGATCTGAGTAATTTTATAAGTTTTCATGCTTCTGTTGACCGTGTACCACCTAGAAAAGCGTCAATTTCGGAATACTTTCTAGCCCACATTTCATTTTTTATACTCAGCATTCGTTTAAATATTGTTAGCTCATTTCTATATATTGTATGGTCTTCAGGTGTTTTTGTGCATAACTATTTTTAATATGCGTGTTGTTTTATGTTTTTCTGTTCTAGTTCTGTACTCCATATCTCATTTTCATGTCGTCTGTTGCAATCTATCACCCCTAAAGCTAAGAATACTGCGGTCTTCATGGCGTGAACTCTTCTTTAAGCAAATATATTTTATATCTAGTGTTCCTTGTGGTTCCTGTGGCTTCTGTATGGTTTTCATTCAATCTTTCATTGTTGAATGAAAGATTGAATTCATTGTCAATCTTTCATTGTTGTTTCTATATCCTATTTTAATTTTCGATTTTACCAAATAGTGGTCACTACCGTAATCGACTCCTCTATAAGATGTAGTGTCTTCAATTCTCCATTTACTTTCTTGTTTAACGATAACGTCGTATATGATAGACCTCACTTGTCTTGTCTCTTGGTGTCAGGGGTATTTGTGGATGTCTTTATGATTGAAAAAGCTTTTGGTTATTTTCATCTTATTACGAGAGCGTAAGACGTTCAATCTTTCGCAATTCTTTTGCACGGTAGTTTCTCCGAAATGATCCACTCTTTAACTTTTTCTTTTTCGCCCAGTTCGACTATTTAGATCGCCCATAAGAATGATCTCCCTCTGATTTCCTAAGCTACCTATTAGTTCGCAGAGGGTATCGAAATATTGTTCTTTTTCTAGTGCTGCTGAATCGTCTCTGGGAGCATAGGTGCATACAATTGTTATGCTGTGTCCAAAGTGATTCAGGTTTACTGCAAGGATTCGTTCATTGATTGCTCCCCAATTAGTTATTTTTGGCTTGTACTTATTTTTTATTAGTATTGACACTCCTTTTCCGGCATGTGCACTCTTTGGTATGTCAGTAGGTCACACAATACGTATCACGTAGCTCGGTTCCAGAGCCTTTATTTTTTGGTCTCTGTTATGGCGATGCAGTCTAAGTTCAATTTATCAATTTATCAATTTCTCTAAGGATTTTATGTTTACACCCTTGAACATTCCATGTCCCAAAATTCATATCATTTTCCGTCGCTTTGGTCGTTTACATGAGTTTCGTTCCGTGTGTCGAAGCTCGTTACTAAAATTTTTTGCAGTCTTTGAGTTTTACTAGTGATGGATCGCAGGCCCTTCGCCTGTTTTGGTATATAATATATAAATCAAAAGTTGATCTAATTTGTGTTGATCATGTTATTATTTTCGTCAAACAAAGTGAACTCATGTCAATTCCCATCTAAATATCTCAGCTAAGGATGAAATATAAATTATGGGATAAAACTATTTTGTTTAATACATATCTGTCTCTAAGTCTAGGAAGTCTCGATTTTTTAGAATAATTGGTTTTTGAGAAATTTTAATTGATTCATAGACTGAAATAAATTTCAAACACCAAACCAATAGAATTTTGTCATTGGACATTGTGATGTCCAACGACACAAACCGTGCGCCTCCGGGGCTGCACGGAAATGTCCACCCCAGCCCCTCCAATACATCAAAAATTTGTCGCCCTCTGGCGGCTCCAAAAACTCAGAGATCACCCAATTAGAGCTCACCAGGGCTCTTAACAAATCCCCACCAGGGCGCATGCAAAGCGACCACCGATTGCCTCCTAAAGGCAAAAAGTAAAACACAAAACAAACCTCGGCTGCAGGTTACGCACCTGCAGACAACAAGCGTTGCCAAACGCCCAACGCAAATACGCGCTAAACTACCATCCAAACTACCATCATGATGCAACTCATCCTACTCCTCAACAAGGTAAACTTCCCCAGAACACACAAAACAATCCTCTTACGAATATGTCGTAAGAAATCTCCCAGACTTCCACTCCTCACAAAAATCCTTCTTCCAGCTCACCCAGCTGACTCTCCTAAAGGATATGGTAAAAACCATCAAAGTAAACGCCAACAAGACGGCGCTCATCCTTGGAACTCATTCCTTCCACACTCCAGAAGACCCTCAAGCAGCTCACAGGCCATCGTGAGCTCACTTTTAGACCGTACTTCCGAAACGCACAACCAACCAAAAAACCCACACACCATTCTTACTCCCTTGTTGTCAAGAGAGTAACCCAGGACATCTCAGTCCACGAGGTGGAAGAGGTCTTCGAAACCGAGTCGTCAACCGAGTGTGACGACTCAAAGTCGTCACAGCCATTTCTCGACAGACAAACAAGCCCCTCAATATGATTTGTGTGATATCAAATGATCGTAGGAGATATGCCACTCTTTTAATCAGAGGCTTGTATATCTATGGCCGCTGCTACCCTGCGGAGCCATACCACAATCCAACACCACGTCCCAAGCAATGCACCAAGTGCTTTGCCATCGAGCACTCGGTAAACGACTGCCAAAACCAGCTGAGCTGCTCCAAATGCGGCCAGCACCACCATGTTCGCAGACAACTGTGGCGGCAGACATGAAGCATAGTCCAACAAGTGCCCAAGGAACAACAGGCCCCCAAAAAACCTCAGGAAATTGCACCCGCCAAGTGTACCGACTCACCCATTCCTCCAATCCCTGTGCAAAAGACTGAACAAGATCTGGCGCTCAACCCTCCCGTCCACACAGCCGACCTCATCCGGGTCCTAACCTCCACTCTCCTCAACGTCTCGCATGACAAACGCTCCCTTATTCAGGATGTAATCGGGCAAAAACATTTCAAACTTCAAAGTATTTCAACAAAACAGTCGCTTAGATAGCATGAAAGGAACCGTTCTAGCCATCCATATTATGCTAGTACTCCATTTCAACTTCCTCCAGAATTCCAACATCTTGAGTGTGTGGCGGCGAACGTCCATTTCACAAACTTTACACTCACTTTCTTTTCTTATTGTAACCCACCCACTGAAACCATCTCTCAAGATTTACTTCAATTCATATCACTTCTTCCAAAATCTTTGAATTAATCCCTCTATATTATAAAAAAAAAAACAAAAAAGACAAAAAAACAATCACTCTCTTCCACAACATCCTTATTTTCTATTCCAGGTCAACTAACACCCACTTGATCAGCCAAGCAAGGACAATTAATATACAAGACCACCAGCAAATCAGCTCACCTCACTAAACCAATCTCCCTCAGCAGTCGACCATGCTATGGCCAAGGTACTGCAGGTTCCCTTGGCTGTAAAGCGAATGCTATAGCGTATATCTTTTCTGCAAGCCTTCAGCTTACCAAAATTTCTAAAAGCATTCCATTCAATACCAGTTCCAGACTGAAGCGGATGATAAATCCTAAAGCCTCCTTCAAACAAACTTTCCAATCTACTAACAATATACAATCCCAACAGGGAGTGGAGTTTTAGTGGGTAAAATCCCACACTGTTGGGATTTTAAGGTTTCTCCACTTCCTACGCAAACAAAAAAAAATGTTTCATATATCAAACTAAAGAGGGCCAATCACTCTTACGTAAACAACCTCTTAAAATTAATCATACGGGGTTAAAATGGCGGGTACGAACATTAAGATGAAAAAGTATAACTAATAAATACTATAACATACTGAAACGTGCTTCGACTGCTAAAGCAGTTTTATAATAATGTTTAATTAAACTTAATTATCATAAAATAATTTTTTTTCCTACAACGAAAGAGTGTAATAAAATATTTTAATATGTCGCAGTGGCATTGATAATATGTTCAAGGTATGATTTGCTTGCTTTACTCAAATTATTAATTTTAATATAGCTATTTATTCAGTTCTTCCTTCTGAAGAAGAGGTAATTGTCTCTCCCAAATAATTGTCAAGTAGGCATTTAATGTTCTTCATGGCTAAGGAGGCAGTTATTGTTTCCTTATTGGCTGGAGGCATTTAAAATGTTCATTCAATAAATGGAGTTTTTCGAAAATTTGGTTTTTATTTGTTAGATTAGTCTTGTTAATTGGGAACATTATTATTCCGTATTTTATTTATTAATAATTAAGAAACCATTAACTATATATATATATATATATATATATATAATTTAGAATTTCAAAACACTAACTTTATATTGTTAACAGTGTAGACAAGGTATTAACTTGTTACGCGAAAGAAAGGCGTGTGCTCCGATTTTAATCGGCTTTTGTAAATTTTATTGCTACATGTGAAAAATACTTTATTATGAAAAGTAAGAAAGCGCACACAAGTGCAATAAAACTTAACTATGCATTTAGCCGACAAATGTTTATGGGACTAGTTGCAGAAGTTTATTTTTTATGCTAATTTTAAAACTTGGTTTGAAAATAACGTACGCACACCGTCATAAGCGATAAAATCAGCCGAAATAAATTGAATTACGATTTATTTCAATTTAACGGAACTTAAATATTTACATACTCATGGAAAATAAATATTCGGTAATGGGTTTTAAAGAATTAAACATCACATGAGAAACATGACTTATTGCCGCAATTATTAGTACTAAACAAATGATAGCTGTGACCCATTTAAAATAGTAGCACTTCTGCGAACGCAAATTTATAAACCGATCTCAAAATTTTTTTCTTTATAGCGGAGCACATTTAAAATTGTAGCCTAACCTTATGCTACTTTCCCTTCCCTCCCTCGCCAAATCAATCGGGATTTTGCTTGTGTTACGATGATGTTTTGTCACAATCCATATAAGTAATATAAATATCATAATATAAGTGATGTTGTATTTATAATAACTAGTGGTCGCCCAGTGGTCGACATTCGCGCGTAATAAAAAAAAAAGTTTATTTGATCGATATTTGAATTTGGTCTATTATGATTTTGATTTCACACAAACATATATTCCTTCTTCTTTGCCTTTCACTTCGATCCGTCAATGTTCTATGTCGAGACATTCTAAAAACGCTTTCAAATCTCACTCTCCTCCGTGCGTGCACTCTCCTTATTGCTGCACGCGTCAAATGATACTGACTGCTGACTGACTACACAAATATCGAGTGGCATCGTAGGCATGTGGCACCAATGACAGACTATTATGTGGTTGACGGCACCAAGGACAGACTATTACGTGGCACCAATGACAATGACAGTATGAACGGTAAACAATTAATGTTTTATGTTATTTAATTCAATGTATTTTAACACATATTATATATAGATTTTAGCTTTCTGTACTCCATCTCCATATAAACTTTTACTATACCAAATCTCACACTCCTCTGTGCCTGCAATATGCTTAAAAGGGGATACAAAGTTTGCTATTCACATATTAATAAATAGATTATAATAAATTATGTTTAAAAGTTTTATTATCTTTTCGTTCGTTACTTTCAATCGTGTTATCTAAAATGCTTTATCAATTTTGTTCATATATAAAATATTCTCACATATCTTTACTATAATGTGCAATAATCCAACCACAAAAGACACATTCGGTCAAGCTGTTTCCGTCATTCTAGGTTTTGCCTTTCCTTTGAGATTAATTTTCGCATCATCACACATATATATTAGCAATAATAAAATCTGTACTTCTTTGTTTGTGGGGCGATTACTTATTTACAGATTTCTAAGAAAGTTGTGAAGCACTCAACAATATGTTGTAGTGTCGAATATTAAATAAAATATGTATTAATAAAGGAAAAAGTTTATTCACCTACATGTTTATTACCTGTAAGAAGATTATTATTAATTATTAAAAGATTTAATACAAAATAAAATTCTGATAAACTACTTTGATCAAAAAGTTTCAGGAATTTATTTAGAAAATTAAAAATAGTGCTCTCCATCGTGTGCTCTCCTTCAAAGTGCTCTCCATCAACTGCAATGCGTTTATGACAGCGCTTGATCCAATCCTCGAAACATTTTTCACATTCGGAAATTAAGCAAATTCGGCGACTGTTGGATGGTATTAGTTCCTTTCGTGGCCAAAAATTTATTGACAACGATGGAATTGTATGACGGTGCTTTATTATGGTCCAAAATCCACGAGTTGTTTGCACACAAAGCCGGTCTTTGTTGGCGAATTGCTTCACGCAAACGTCTCATAAATTTCGAATAACACTCCTGGTTAACTTTCTGGCAAGAAGTCATGACGCACAACACCATTGTAATCCATGAAAACCGTGAGCATTGCCTTCTTTTTCGACTGAAAACGACGTGGTTTTTTCGATCTTGGCTCATTCGGTGAACGCCTTGCTTGATGCCCGGATTGCGTGTCCTATTCATAAACCCACGTCTCGTCTCCAGTAATGATGCGTTTGATGAATGTTCGGTCATATTCAGAAAAACATGTTTTTCGTGACGTCAATGAAATTTCTACATGAAATTTAGGTCTTTTGGCATCAGCTTTGCAGCGATACGCCTGAAGCCCAAATCATTAACCAAAATGTCTTGAACAGATCAATAAACAATGTTCAAGTCCTCTGTCAGCTCTCTAATAGTCAATATGCGGTTTTCGGCCATAATTTTTTTGATTTTATCGATGTTTTCGTTGGTTTTCGATATCGACGGTCTGTCACTGGGTCCGTCATACTCGATGGACTCACGACCACTTCGGAAGCGTTCGTGTCACACATAAACGTTTGTTTTCGAACTGAACTAAACAATACAACAAGTAGGAGGAATAATTGAGTCATTTCCTTTTTCTGTGACTTCAACATTCTTCCCCTTTCTTCATTTCCCTTAAAATGTTCTAAAAACACACTCTCCAATTTTCAGCCTCTTCTCTCTCTTGTTTATTCCATTCTATTCCTCTACATTCTCTCATCCAATGATCCAATGTTATCTCTTGCTTATAACTCTTGCTTAAATGCTGCAGATTCTCTTCCGTCCATCCATCCAGCACCTGTTCTAACTCTGTTCACTTTCACATCTAAACTTCGTTATCATTCTGTTTTCCTCCATCCTGCTTCTATATCTTAAGTAGACAGGCTATACCTCCTTTCGCTTTAATCTATTTATACCGCAGCGGCAATATCACTCTTTGCGCAGTGCAAAATCGTAACCAATGAGGTAGGTCCGAGGTGCGATTATTTCTAGTTGAATAGATATTCAAAAATTCATCCCCTAAAACCACGAACAAAAGAGTCAGTTATGCAACAAAGCAAAAACGGAAAAGACAGTGTTGAAGGTGACTTAAGAAAAGGGAACAAGAACGTAGGTAATTTTCAATAAGATTTTCGTACTGCTTTCTCACATTTATTGGATAGAAAGATCCGTTTATACTAAATAATCACATATTTTAATCATATTTCATAAATAGTTTTTAAGATGGATTTCGATTGAAACAAAAGGATTTTGAATTTTGTTCTACTGTAACCATTTGACCTTGACGTACTTTCAATACTCAGTAGTCATCTAAATAATTCAAATGCCTAAATTCTATGAAATATTATAATTCTATAGCCTGTCGTTAACAATTTAATTAATTGTGGAAGTTAATCTACATTCTAAAGTCTTTTAAATGCTACGACATGTTTGAATGCTACGAGGATGATCCTAATAAATTAGATGCTGATGATCCCTTATAATAATGGGTGAAATGACGCTATACATCTTGAACTAGCAGCTTTCTTAAGAGATTTGTTGTAACTAAAACTTATAATGGTAGCTTCCTTGTAAGTATTACGTATAAATTAAAAATTATAGCTTATGCATTGGCAATTTCGAAAAGGAACATCTGTATTACTTCAACAATAGAGGCATTTTAGTATTCCACCATTACAACTGTCAACACATGTTCAACAAATCGAAAGAGAATTGTGTACCTGAATTATAGTTATTTTAATTAAAAAATATATTATGACGGAAATTGCAGGGGTGTACACTAAGCACAACTTATTTTTTCTAATCTACTACTAAATGCAGGTTCGGACCATATACTCGGGTAAATGAACAAAACGTGTAATGGTTCCAATCGTATGTTTTATTGGAATAATAATAATATATAACGTCAAGGTTGAAATGCGCAATTAAATAATGATGAAAGTCTATGTAAATAAGTAAAAATGAGTAACAAATTGACACATCAAGGAAAACTGATAATCAAATGTAAAGTCTATCAGACTAACGCGAAAAATACGAGATATTTCGGCGGCTTCAATAATCTTCTAGGGTGGTCTAAGGAATTTTCTTCTTCTTCTTCTTCTTCGTAGGCCGAGTTCTCGTAAATTGTGGTAGGCGAATTCTTGACTCGGCGAGTACAAGCTACAGAAATGGGTAGTACGCAGATAAGGAAGATGAGGAGAGTAGTAATTAGCAATCAACTTGAAGCTCGACACAAACAAAGTGCCAGCGCAAAAAAGAAGTTGCACGCGGAAACGATAATAAAGAATTAGAAAAGCGTAGAATACAAATGCTTGCAAAACTCTCGGAGTGCAGGCAGCGAAGTACACGATGATAGAAAAATTAATTTGACTCAAAGAGTGCGAAATAATGCATTAGCCATGCTTTTAATAATATTGTGATAGCAAAACAATAATATTCTGAATACGCGAATAGCTACACAACTACATTGGCGGTGGGGTAGGGGGGGGGGGTGTAATTTAAGTCTTTCTACGCTCTTTCAATTGCTGTAGTGAAGGTACACTCCTGTAGTGCCCAAGGAATTCAATCCAGATCCCACAGTAAATGCAGCATACGTGGCATACATTGATGTCCGAATGAAAAAAAAACTGTTTCATAGAATACCAAGTTAAAATTTAATTTAGAAGTTATAACTAAAAACCATACATTTGATTACTTCAGATTAATAAATAAGCCAATACTTTTAGTGAAACATATCACTACGTATTTCCTGTTGGTACTCAAAATACCAAAATTTCAAGAATATTTAATTTTAAGTTTTTTTTTTAAATTACTCGCTAGCAGTGTAATTACTCATCAAAAATAATGCTTCAAAAGAAAAAAAATTAAATAATTACACATCGATGTTCTGATTTAACCCTTTGGGCAACAAAGGGTTAAATCAGTAAAAATCAGTGGCATACAGGAGGGGCGGTGGGTGCGGTCCGCACCGGACGGCATATATTTTGGGGTGGCATTTTTCATATTTAATTATAGTTGTAGAAAACAAGTTCTTCATAAAGTATTTTATAACATTATTAAATTGTAACGAAATGGATAATAAGACAAATTATTATTAGATAGCAGATAATTAAATACATAATAATTTTCATCCTTTACAAGATATTAAAAAAAAAGATTTG
>WYDF02093586.1:0-10825 GCA_009867245.2 Adranes taylori | reverse complement strand
TCTGTTTATTTGCAACATAAAAATGCTCGTGCATGAGATTATACAGGATTGGGTTAGAATTCGCTGTTCTTAATTATTGTAATAAAGTGCTTAAACACAATAATGATATACGCAATAACATGTTTACGTATATATATATATATATATATATATATATATATATATATGCTTCTAATCCCTATTTTAATTTACTGACAATATGATGTGAAGTTAATATTAGGATGTTCCATACCATTTTCCATTAGCAAAATAGCAAGTAAAAATATCGCAATAAAGATAATGTGATCTGTGTTATTAATTTATCTTCTAATTGGATTTTTGGTTTCTCGTCAGCTTCTCTGGAAAGTCGGTAGAATGGAATGTTCAATATGTAGCGCAGATGTTGTAGGTTTATCCAAGAAAACGGTGAAGATAAGAAAACGGTGTGAAATATATTATTGCAGATACGGTGAAATTTTCATGAAATACAAAAATGAATTTGTGGTGATGTCGGATTTATTTGCTGTCGCCGAAGTAATATCGGAACAAGCGTCGATGATGCACTTCTCGTGTTATTTCATAGAGCTGTCCCTTGCCTAGTGTAGGGGTAATGGTACATCGTCAGGAGCTGTAGGTGGTAGCGGTGAACCGGAGGGTGTTGTAAACTCTTCTTCTTACTGCTTTATTCGTGTGGTAGGTGCGGGTATGTTTGTCAGCATACCTGGTCAACGAGGACTATGTAGCTTGATCGGTCTTTCTGGAGTTTGATCTCTGACATCTCTGTTGATATGTGATTGTCGTTTGGCGTCACTCTTTTTCTTCTGACGTCCACCTCAAGATGTAGATACAAGGCAGAGAGAGATTGGAAGACTGATATGAGAGAAGAATTGAAGATTAGATGATGTTAAGAAAACTAAAGATTCAGCAGAAATTTATGAATGGGATTATCTTTTGATCTGATGTTTTTAGAATTACTATTGATTTGAGTTGATTTTTACATATGTAATTTGTTGGTAACGCTTACTAGAACAAAATCAGATTCCGGAGTGAGATTTTATGCTCTGCCTATAGGAATAAGTTTGATCTTTTGGTGGTGGCTTAAGCGAGTGAAGCGTTTCTGCTAAAATGTTAAAAGCCTGCTAAAAGCCTACAGGAGGTTTCTGCTAAAATGTGTTAGGTAGTGTAGAACTTCGACCAATCAAAAATTTCTTCCTGATCCGTTAAGAAATTTAAGGTTCAAAATTGCATTATTTTCTGATTGATAAAAGCGTATGTGGTGGAAAGTGTAAGCGGTGGTAGTAGCAATCCTGCTCCATCAAAATCTTAGAAGTATTGCATTGAAAACGCCTTTTGCAAAAATGCGTTGAGTTAATATTCAATTAAATTTGTCGAAAGCACCAAAAGGCTGTAAAGTGTAACTGTCTTGATCTTGCTATCGGTATTTTTGAACCTCTTAAATCTTTATAATATCAATTTATGTTAATATTACTATTATTTGGTAATAAGTTATTACTACATTGATTTATTAACTGGTATATTAAATTTGTTTGAAGAATTGAATTAGATTTGATTAGTCAATTTATATTACATTAGAGGATTATTCATTGAATTCATGAATTATTATAGAATTGCTTATTGCAATCGTTAATTAACTGAATTAATGATGATCCGGTATCAAAGTTTCATTACATATTTAGGTTTAGAGTGATTAAATATTCAGTTTACTAAATGTTTCGTTAAACATTTTGTAAACTGCATATTAACTTTTGTCTTTCTTACTCTGGGCTTTAGAGATTGTTCCAACATAAAATCCTGTCGATTTCTTTATTATTGTTAGAGTAGTTCATAAAAGCTAAATTTCATTTTCAGATAATTTTAGTATTTAGTCTTTTCCTGAGACCTACAATATTTTTTCACCGGAAGATTTTTAAAATAATAAAGAACACTTGAAATTAATAGTGCTTTCCATTGAAAAGAGAAAACGTCAAATTAATGTTTTTCAAAATCTTTCGGAAAATAAGCTTACACCATATACGTACCCAAGTTTTATTGAATTCTCTTTTCACTCATTTGGTATAAATTATTGGAAACGAATGCCATCCATAATCGGGATTCCATGCATTTTGATTTAAATATAGCTCAATTTGCATAATAGAAATGACCTTGAACTAAAACGGTCTCTAAAATCGTTTTATTTGACATTATTATTATATTAGAAAAGTAGTATAGAGGTCGGGTGGACCAGACAGGCACAGGTCTAAGTTTTCTACGAATGCGCAGCGTAGACATAGAGTCGGACTACCTGTGAATTTTCTCTACAGATCAACTCTCCCACCCTCAGAGAGCTTATCCTAACTCGATTTAAAGACAAACCAAAATGCCCACTCTGACCTTATTGACAGCTACAGTGGCCAACTGCTGTAATTGTACAACGTTTATATATTTGTTCAATATATTTTTTATTGTTGTAATCTAACAATTAATTATTTTATTTTTTGTTATCTTTAGATACTTAGTAATTATATAGGTCCCGCCGCATGGGGCTTATATAATTATGTATTTTTATCATCATATACCACATATTATGTACGTAGTATATATACGTATGCGAAAGGTATAAGATACTTCAACATTTTAATGACGTCATTTCCAGTCTTAGATCTGTGTATACTCGACATCACGAAATCTCAACCAGCTCCACCAACTGTCCCACCTGTTACATTACCTACTTATCAAATGCTTACTTATACACCGATCAAAAACTTGATACGACATCATTAAAAGGTTGACCTTTATGTTGGCGAATCCTACTATGTACATATATAGTATATGGAAGATAAAAATACATGATTTTATAAGTTCCATGCGGCGGTAGTGATAGAATTACAAAGTATCTAAACAGGACAAGAAAAATGAAAAAATTAATTGTTATATTACAATATAATATGTACTAAACTAATTATGTAAATGTTATACAATTATAGCAGTCGGCAGTCGGATCAGAGCAGCCATTTTGTGTCTTCTTTAAATCGAGCTAGTATAAGGTTTCGGAGGATGGGAGAATTGCCACTAGACTAAGCCGCGCATGCGTCTAATATGTGTCTAACCCACGCATGCGTAGAAGAAAAGGAATTTCGCTTATTGGATGTCTACGTCTGTCCGACCTCTATACAACTTAGAAATTTGCCCGATATTTTACTCAAAGAACATCCTTACAATAGTAATAAATTGTAATTTAAGTCTTACGTAATAATTTACTCTTAACTTGTTAAGAAATGAAAAATATTTTATGTGGAAACTTTGAGATAAAAATAAATACATTTCTTTAGGAACAAGATCCCCATCGACGTGAGGGCCGTGATAGCGTTGTAACGACCAGCTCAGGTAGCGCATCATCAAGTGAGACTTTAAAATGGCATGGTTCCATCAGTGATCTATCTGTATCGAGTAGTTCCTGCACACAACTTTCTAATGGCTCGACAAATAAACAACTTATTGCGCATAGTGCAAGAGTTCAAACGCCACAACGGCACCATTCAGAAAGCATACTATACATGAGCGGAAACAATGGAGGCGACAAAGGATCTTCTATGTACTCCTGGAAAGATAAAGAGTGGAAGAAGAACAATTCAAATAAACTTAAATTATTTCCTGTTAATACTTATACCATGCAAGAGAATTATTCGAGTAATGATAGTAACAGGTAATTTGTTTCCTTCTGTTTACGTAATTAAATATCTTGCGACTAGTTAGTCTAAAATGCCTAATATCTAATATCTTGTGACTCTTGGACCTAATATCTAATATCTTGAGCCTAGTATGACTAAAACTCACTCTAGTTAAATAGCGCGTTTTTATTTTTGATATAATGCCGAAAAATCGAAAAGAAACAAGGTTAATCGTATGTTTTTTTTAAGAACTGGATCCCTAGCGTTGGAATAGCTATCTTCTGTGTACACACCCAATAGAATTATCCTTAACGCTTTGTCTGTTTTACTCACGTTGTCATATTGAACTTTTTGATCCTTTCGTTATCTAATTCAATCCAAATGTTGTAACTTTATCGTTTCATTAAATGAAGGTATTTGTATACGTTTAGCTTGACACTGCAAGTAATAATGTTTAAAAAATTCATATGTATAAAACATTATAAATATATTGGGCAGTGGTCGTTAACTCGAATGCTTTTTCAAGTATATACTGATCTATATTTTATCAAGGCACTCTCATCTCCCTCTTCTCGCTGCTGGGGCAATAAATTAGTTGGGTCCATCGTAATATAATCTTGGAGAGCACCATAAAAATATTTACATATTTTAGGCAATTTATTTATTGAAACACAGTATTCCAAAAACTCCAGTTTAATACCACTCTTTTGTGTTATGTAACTTGTTCGGCTACACTTCCATATCGCTGCATACTAGTTTTTGTACGTGTAAATTTTTTTGTGATTAAATCGATCTCCCTGAAGCCGAATCTGAAGGAATTTTTATGCGAAAATCAACGGTTTGACCACGGCGCGCCAAAGTCAAACCGTTGATTTTGTAATGTTAAATTTTTTAATTCGTGGCAACACAAATTAATATTATTGTTTTGAAATAAATATTCCAAGTAAATTTTTGCTTATGGCTTTTATTATTGTAAAATTATGTTAAGTTTGACTATGTTTGGTTAGGTTAGCAAGGGAAATATATTATTTTTATTACCTTTTGTTACATTTATAACCTATATTTTCTTAAATGTATTTTCTTTATATTTTGACCGTTGGACACCGCACATTTTCGCACAAAAATTCCTTCAGATTTGAACTCGGGAAAGTCGAATTAGTCTAAGAAAAATCAGTACGTCCAAAAACCAGTATTCACCTATACGGAAGTTTTTCCTTTGTTTCGATAGGACCAGTCCTAGCATTCAAGTAGAAGATTTTAGAAAGTTAATTTATACCTTATAAACTATATGTTAACCTTCTTATATGTAATATGTCATATAGTTTGCTGACAGCAAATCGCCAGGCATCAGAAATCAATTGCATTGCCATAGAAATCAATGATTCATTAGGCATATTGGCCTGGAAGTACTGACGGTAGGACGAACGTGACATTTTTTCAGATGTTTCGGACTTTGTTTTTCTTCAATGTTTTGTTTATGATACTTAACTGTGCTTTACTGTATGTTCTGCTAAATGGACATTTACTATTACTTTGGTTTATAAATTCGAGTTTCTTGTTTTACGTTCCAAAGCCTCGATACTGCATACCCAATGATTCATCTTCTAATGTGTCTCTTGGTGTTTTTCAACATGCTTTTCATAATTGCAGTTCCAAGCTTTTTTGCCACTTTATCTCCTTCTTCTTGTAGCGTGCTCTCTACTTTTCTGCTATTTGCAGCGTGCGTTCCTCCTTTCTGGATTGCTAACTTTCTCGCCTTAATACAGCAATACTTTCGCTCCATCAGTTCGTTGCTTGTTTCGTAGGGGTTTATGTTTTAG
This sequence comes from Adranes taylori, assembly GCA_009867245.2. Taxonomy (NCBI): domain Eukaryota; kingdom Metazoa; phylum Arthropoda; class Insecta; order Coleoptera; family Staphylinidae; genus Adranes; species Adranes taylori. The sequence continues at coordinate 5,358 of WYDF02093586.1, read as the reverse complement.
AAGCGTAGATGCTGTACATGTTTTGCTTATAATTTTTTTAATTATCCACATCTTGATTTACTGTTCCGTGGTACTTAAATTTCTTCTCTTGACATCTACTTTGATCTTAAAATTTTTTCGATATAGTTTATTATTGTCCACGTTCTTTATATCTTCCGATTCGATGTCTTTTTTAACGATTTGTAAGACATTATATTGGTGCTCGATTTCAGAATTTTCCTCTCCTCGAACTTACCTAGTGTTCAGGTGAACTCATATTCGTTAAGTCCAGGTGGAATTCCTGTCGTAATCTTCTAAAGTTGTATTTGTTCCTTCATTTCCAAAGGTTATATTTGACGCTGTTGTCATTTCTGCTACTATCACATCTTTCCGCTCTGAATTTTCCAGTCATTTTTCCGGTCTATCTAATTAATCATATTGCGGAACTTTTTTTTTGTTGAGTTTGGGGAACCATATACCCTGAATATTCACTTGCAATATTTTTTGTTTTGTGCTGTATGCTTATCTATAAACATGCGTTCTTACATATAATACAGCTACCTGGATTTTACCCACCAACCAGCTATAGCACGATCTACTATTCTTTGTTACAAAATGATGATTGAACCCAACATTTTTTGTGGTAAACCCTGATATAATCAAATGGAAGGATATTTACTTCGTGATTTACCCATTTTAAGTGATAAATCAAAACATTAATATTCTTTGTTTACCTCAGTGATTATAGCTCTACCATTTCCTCATGCATCAAGTTCTATGCCACTTTGCATGACTTAATGCTAGTATGAGTAAAAAATAATAAATAAATCGGAAAAAGGAATAATGGTGATGATTACTTTAAGGTATATCGTTAGTACAAAATTTACTTTAATTTGCAGTCTATCACTGCATTCCTCATTATTTTACGAACAGTTTGAGAAACTGATTATCATAGCATATATATTTTTAAATAAGTAAAAAATTATGAAAATTTCATAATTTTATAATTTATAGTTTTATTAGTGTCCATTATTACGTATTTTACAGTTGTTGTGATCGTTCACAACATGCGTATAAACTTGTAAAAATTATACGTTGCCACATTTAATTTTATATACGGAAAATATTCAACATACTATAATGGCAAATTTTCAACAGGACATAAGCTAACCTAACCCAACCAAAGCTAATTTAACATAACAAATCTATACTAACTTGCGTAAAGATATCCCAACATAATCTGTCCCTAATAAACCTACACGTTCCAGCGGAAAGATAACCTAACCTAACGCTAACAAACCTATACTAGCAAGCGTGAAAATAGCCTAACCTAACCCTAACCTCACAAACTTATACTAACAGCGTAAAGATTATCGAACGTAACCCTAACTTAACCTAACCAAAGCTTATCTAACCTGACAAACAGAACCTAACAAAAGAACCTAACATAACACAGGTATTAATCAGTGTAAAAATAACCTAGCCCTAACCTAAGCAATGCTAATCTATCTCAATACCCTAAACAAAATGCTTTGAAGTAATACAAAATTACAAGTTGAAATGATATCATTGATATATTTTCACGTATCAAAATGGGGAAATTCTACAGGCTAGAACCCGGTACCGTAACCATATATGTCACGCTTATTTTTGGGTGTTGTTTAAGCTTCCCAAGGTGACGGTAAAGAGAGGATCCTTGTATGGGGTATGTAGCGATTCTCTCCTGTCCTAAGCAACCATCCTAAGCAACAATAACCAAAAAATGGGATTTACTTTAATATTTCCTTTAATTTACCTACTACTGAATAAAGTTATAATTTTATGAAGTTATAATCCTCCAGTTTCTCAACACTATTTATAAAACACAATACTTTGCTATTGGTAGGGTTACAAGTAGTATACTTATTTGATTGTACTAGATTGTACTTGATTGTACATAAATTTAGCTAACTCTACGCAACGCTAACAATGACAAATTGTCTTTTATAAGTCAAGGCAGATTAAATGAAAGAAGTATAAACTTAACAAAATAGATTAAGCAGAGTCGAAGAAATGCGTATATTCATATAAAATAAATATTCGTGCATTCAAAATAAAATAGCTAACGCCTCATCAAATGATAAAATAAATTACTACTTGTGTTCAATTAATGCACGGAAATCGAATATTAAAATTGGCGTTCATGATTCATCTAACTGGTTCCCCAATTAATTATACAATTATTCTACTTACAATCTCTGAATTTCGTATCATCACAAACTTAGTTTTAGAACCACGCATAAGGATCTTATTAATTAATTATAATTTATTTTAATTTACCTCAATAAATAAACATAAACTTGCCTGCCGATTTAATTTAATTTATTCGAAGAATTCATACTCAAAATAATTATTTAATACCGAATACTGTATACTACTAGGACTAATAGCTAATTTCATTTCCGATACTTATTTAAACAGTTTAATTTCTTCATGATTTTATTCTGTATTAATTATAATCTAATCTATTTTAATTCATGGATTTTTGTTCCAAACCCAGAGTAACAAGCGTGCCGTCTTTAATCAACAAAAATCGCTCTCTGTGGACTGGGTGGAGCTTTTATTCCATTTTTCTAATTTTCCTACCAAAATTACGTTGTTATTTATCACTACTTTTCCCCCTCTTACGGGAAATTTGCATTCATTTAATGGACCCCACTTTTCCCCATGGATATTGCCATGATAAATGTAAGTCTAAGCAGATATGCATTTTTTACTCATTCTAATACAATAGCGAACAGTTCACTTTCACTTATTATTAATCGAATATCAATCAAATCCATTTATTCACACATAGACTGACAACAGCGTCGTACCGTTCCCCTACTATTCTTGCTGCATTGGTCTGTTGCCCTGTATGTAAAAGAATTTGTTTAAGATTTAATTAAATACCGATCAGTCAACGATCAATGATGATTTCTAGATTTTATTTCTAAAAGTTATTTATGGTAAAACTACCTGTAGGCGAATGCCTTTTTCCAATTTGTTTTATCTAGCAGACAACCTGCTTACATAAAAACAACTTTTTGCAAAATGTAGTTATCCTCAATTATTTACCTAGAAACGTCTATCATTCTAAACTATGAATCAAAACAAAGTGCAACGACAACACTTTGCCTGGTTACAATATAATGGTTAAACAACGCGGCAACGCTGTCTTGCCTATTAAACATTTATTAGAATGGACATATGACCGAAAACAACAGCTGTCTAATGTCTAATGGCAGCTTATTAAAGAATCACAATAGTACGAAATTAAAATAGTGTTTTATTTCATAAAAAATTACGATGATGATCCTTCCGATGATGATCCGTACCTCAATCTCTTCGTAAAATTATGAAAAATACAATGGTATAACATAAAGGAAAGGAAATGTTGTATTAACGATGAACCATAAAATAACCATCACTGAAATAACTTCGTTTTTAGATGTTCACTCTTCACATGTATTCTTTATAAGCGAAAAGTAATTCTCTGACACCTATATTGTTTATTTGTACCTCAGATCTTCATCAATGATCTTGTTGGAACAACTCCTGGCAGTTTCTTTCTATTACTTTTTTAAACCAGTTGAGTGAGTTATATAATAAGTAGAAATCTATACATTCCAGATGAATTAATAGAGAAACTTTTTGCATTTTATGAAATTTATAGCTTTTGGCATAATTTTGACATGAGTCATTTACTGCATGCTAGTTATCTGTTATAAATGTTGCTATAAATGAACAGCCATAAGTGTTGCTACATCGTAGGTGGAGTAACAGTCATGTATCTATATAGAGAATATGGAGTTTATAATTGTGTTTCCAGAAATGGAAGTTACTCAATAGACTAGTAGATTTCAATAAAATCGTCAAATTCCATCTGGTCATTCATTTGCACATTTATTATATTGTCATGTTTATTTTCAGAGAGATTGTAAGAGAGGATAATGGTAAGAGAGGACCGTCGGATAGGGTAACGTAGCAATCCCTGCTCACTATTAGTGGTACCTCATTGTTTAATGCTTAGAAAATGCGATTCACTCTAATACTTACTTTATTTATCTACTACAGAATAAAGTTATAATTTTTATGGAGTCAGAATATGTGAAGTTATAATTTCTCTAGTTTGGCAACACTAAATAAATTAAACTCTTATTTAATTAAAGAGTTTAATTTAATAAAAGAGTCTTATTTAAACTCTTAAGGTTCTTATTTAATTTTAATAACTCAAAATAAATTTAACTAAATTCTACACAACCCTAACACGGACAACTAGTCTCTCATAGGCAAGGCTGTTAGAAAAAAAGAGTTTAGTAAACTTAACAAAATGTATTGATAGCGTAGGAAATGTATACATGCCAATGAAATAAATATTTATACATTTAAGTAAAGAACTCCATGCCAAATTAATAAAATAAAATGTTACTCATGCTCGATTATGACGCGCGAAGAAATTAAACAAAATGGCGTTTGTAAATCGTCAACTAATTTCCAGATTAATATAAATTTGTTTACTTATAAATTCTGTGGTTCCTCTCCTCACAAACTTATTTTATAATTATACACAATTACTTTAGTAAAACATTTTAACTTATCTCGATAAATAAACTTGTTGCTTGCCGATATAATTTAATTTAGTTGAAGATTTTATTCTCATATTTGATTTAATTAGCGACTACAGTTTACTGCGAGACCTTATGCCTAATATTAGTTCTGATACTAAACTGAACACTTTAATGTAATCATGATTTTATTTAAAACTAATTCTGATTTAATTTGATTCATAATTATATTTTCAGCTCTGAATAGCCGGAAAATTTGTCTCTGTGGATTTTGTGTGAGCTTTTAAACCTTTTTTAGCTACCAAATATTTCTATGACAATTGCGTCAATTACTCTCTCTACATTTCCTGTTCTTATGGTATATTGCATTCATCTACTGTATTCCACTATATTACCTCTCACCATATTTTGCTAATTGTTTTCGGCCACGATTAACATAAATCGAATCAGGTGTGCGTTTCCTCTCACATACCAATATTATACGCACGCTGCTCGTTTATCTATTGGCTGCTTACCAATTAAACTGATTGACTCACGCATACACCATAATAGCTGCTCGCTTCTCCTACTCTGCTAACTGCCTCAGTCTACGTTCCTATGTAAAAAAATTGTTTAAGATGTAATTAAATGCCATGGAGTTCAATCAACTTTCAATAATTATTTGTACATTTTAATTGTAAAACTTATTTATGGTAAACCTGCCAGTAAGCGTCTTTCATTTCCTAACTTATTTCGTCTATCAGATAACCTGCTTAAGCCGCAAAACATTTTATAGTATCTAACCATCCTGAAT
>WYDF02093565.1:0-10826 GCA_009867245.2 Adranes taylori | reverse complement strand
CATTGGGGGTATATGATCTTCTTCCTCCCTTAAGCGATTCGGGTACGTGGGTACGCTATAGTGGCCCAACAGTTATCTGCTGACCTACATAACTGCCCTGCGTAGTTATTATTATTATTATTATTATTATTATTACCAAAGGTTTTAAAGTATTTAAACCAAAGTATTACATCAATTAAAAAGTTTACATTACTTGTTTCCATTGGTATAGATGAGTATTTCTTTTTTACCAACTTTAGGCAGTGACAATATTTGACGTAGCTTTTCATAATAGCCTTTATATCTGATGATGGCCTGAAATGGTTGAAACTATAGCAACAATATAGAATAATATCCTGTACGTGGTAAATCACAAATAAAAGGGGTTCCCCGTCTATTTAGACATATTCAATAAACGACTATTCAATAAACGGGGCATGCATATTTAATAAACGGAAGCTCTAATAAACGAGGCGGTTATTGGAGCTTCCGTTAAATTTTTCGGAATCTAGCTGGTAACCCTATTTAAAATTAATATTTTTAAACATTTAAAATATATGCAAGGAAAATATATCAATTTGTAAACGTGAGACATGCGCTATCCGAAACGGAAACTAGTTGCATGCCATCAGTAAAGTTAAGCCAATGTCAAGGCTAAAGACTGCAGTTTATAATTGCGAAACAGCTAAAAACATTGTTGAGAGAATCAATATAAGGAACAATTTTAGTTCCAGCAGGGGCCATTAAAAATTAAAAGTAGAGCAATTTTGTTCGAGACTTTATCTTTCGTTCACATTGCGTATTAAGGCGACCGGCATGAGAATATTAGACCTAATTTATTAATCTATATACGTTTTGATACTAACTCAAATGTATTATAGTCTGCAATGTGTCTAAGGATGTCTATCTCACGTTGTTACGGATTTTTCTCTTATAAAAGCAGGATCGTGGTTTTGTTATTATTCTTTTTGTATAACCACCATACCGCCATCTTTCTTTTTGTAACATAAATAATGCTCACGCAATGATTCTCGAACAGGGGGTGGGTGTGGATAAATAATTGATGTTATTATATTGCACACACAAACACATATTATATATATATGTAAATATATATATATATATATATATATATATATGGTTGTAGGTAAACACATGTAGAACGCAATAACACGTTTAATGGATTTTAAAGAGACCGGCGATCCGGTGGTTGGTGACGAATTTTCTGCTTGTCTTGACGATTGACAGGGGCTTCCTACTGGTTCCATCGAAATATCGGTTAACAGGGGAAGGGTTATAAATATAAATCCGCGAAAAGAAAAGAAGAGAAAAATGCAGTTTAGAGAGTCAAAAGAGTCTGCAGAAGTTTAGGGTCCGTTGTGTAAACTTGCTGATTATAATTTATTATAGATTTTTATTTTGATAGTTGATTTACAAAGAAAACGATGATTAAATTAATACTGACTTTACGCTACTTTCGAACAAATCATATCCACGGCTGCGATAAACGTTCGCTGACCTCAAGATTGATATGGTAGTTTTTATTGTTAATTATTTCTTCGAATAGAGCGAGATTCTCACGTCACATCCGAAGAACACAATTCCCAAATTGCGTCTCAAGACCGTTGTCTTGAGTGGATCCTTATATATGAAATTAGCTGGCAGAAGACTCTTCTGGCGTGTTGCCGGAGCTGGTGGCATTCGGTGTTGTTGGCTAGATAGGCTTGGCTTGAAGAAAATTTCTACTACAAAATTTTTGGAAGTGTTAATCTATGATCAATAGAAACATTTCTTTTATCTTTTGAGATTTCTAAGGATCAATGCATTATTTTCTTGACAACACACTTGTGGTATTAGCGGTGGTGGTAGTAGTTCTACGTGACCAAACTCTTAGGGAGCATTGCATCGAAACGCCTTCTATTAAAATTCGTAGAACTAACAAGTAATCAGAGAAGTTACAATCGGTCGAAACCACAAAGGGTGAGAAGCATATCGGATTACTGAAAATGGGTGGATGTAAGAAAAGTTAAGTTTTTTCACCCACCCATTTTCAACATGTACCGAATGGGAAAATTTAGAAAATATGTGAGGAATGATGATTGGAATGTAGCTATTAATAACGAATTGGAAAGGCAAAAACTATAGGCTTATTTTAGCATAAGTTTTTCTGACTTACCTACTTTCCGAATTAGTTTAAAACATTTTACTAAATCTACAGGCGCAAAGTCACATTCTCTTCTACCTTTTTCATATCGTTCTTTATTGACACGTTGTTTCTATTATGGTTTACTAATTCAGTTTCTATGGGTAAGGTAGCTTCTCTGCCAAATAATAACGAGAAACGTGACTGGTTGGTAATGTCCTGAATGGATGTATTATAAGCGAAGGTTACTTAGCCCCAGTATAAACACCAATCATGTTGAGACAAATTCTGAAAGCATGTCCACTAACGTTTTGTTGAACCTCTCTGGCAACCCGTTGCAGATCGGGTGATATGCTGTTGTTCTTTCACTTCTAATTCTCATTATCTTTTGAAGTTCTTGGACCATATTTGAAGTGAAGCATTTACCTCTATCAGTTAGCATTGAATGTGACAGCCATGTCTATTTATGATGTTATCTAAGATAAAATATGCAACAGCCAGAGCAGTCCCATTCCCCAAGGCACCTGTTTCAACATAGCGTGTGCTGTAATTCGTCACAACAATTATGGTCTTTTTCCCAGTTATCGCTTTGAAAAATGGACTTAGAAGATCCACCCCTATTTTGTTAAATGGTCAAATGGACTTGTAATTGTTTGGCCCTTTTATGGGTTGACAATCTGGACACGTGCGTATAAAATTTTTGGTGTCTTTTTGCATTGTGCCCCAGTAAAATCTATTTGTAAGTTTATTGAATGTTTTGGTTAAGCCCAAATGTCCGCCTACAGGTTCCAAAATGAATGCTCATTAAGATTTCTGGTATTAGATGTCTTGGGATAACCCAAATAAGTGTTGAGTTTAGTATTTCGCAACACAGTGTAGTCAAGATGGCAAACGTAACTCTATCTAAAGCAGTTACGGCAACCAAAGTAATTTGAAATTTACTTATTTATTTGGGGCCTAAATCAGTCCAGTGGTTGTCCTTGTCATTATATGAAGATATAGAGTTAAATAGAATTAAATGGAGTTAAAGTCGTTAAATGGAATTTTGGAAAATGAAGTATTTGGAATGATGGTTTGCAAATAACAGAATAAAAAATATCAGATGCGGAAATCGAAATTATCGGTGTAATACATACACATATTTATGCACAAAGCTTCCGGCACTTGTCGATGTCTCGTATAGCAAGCGGGGTAAGAACACATAAGCGGTGTTCTTTGACTTTTTCTCCCGCGTCTTGTCGGCAGCATTTCAGTATATATTTTTCTATGCGGGTGACATTCTTTTGATATATGTATATAATTTTCGCGCCTTATTATTATCTAAATAGATGAGATTTTATTTGACAATTTATATTAACATTATTTGTTACTTAATCGTTATTAAATTGATTTATTTTGATTAAATTAATTTATGTTGCATTAATTAGCCGGTAGCAATATGCTATGTCACAAGATGATCTTGTTGCACCGCCTTGCGCACAACATGACTATCTTTTGGTATTACAACCGAGGATGGTCGATCTTTACGAAATTTGATCAAGACGAAATTGTGCAAAGCAGTTGTAAGTAATCTTTTTGATAGTGCTTCATTACCAAAAATGGAACGGAAGAGATTTAAGGCATTGTTGTTGAGTTGGACCTTTTCAAAATCGTAAAGAACCATTCAACGAAAAACTACTTTCTTGTAAGCAAAGTACTTGTTATTGTTTTAACACTAACTTATGGGAATTGTAATGGCACCATCTCAATAGCGCCATCTTGTGGTCGTTTCATAAACTTTAAAAGAATCGTTGTTTTCGGCTCACATAGTATATAGCAATATTTATATGTTAGCACTTTTTCATTTCACAAGTCTAAAATGTTCTTTTTATATAAATCTACAGGCCAGCTGGCGATGTTTGGTCAAGGTTAGCATCGTTCGTCAATCTTCTCGACCATTTGGATAAATCGGTAATGGAACAACTAACTACAAGTAACTTAGCTGGTAAGTTTAAAACGCTTTACTGCTGTGTAAATTTAGTGGATGTTAATGGAAATATTTTTATTTACACTAAAATATAACAAAGAAATAAATTTTGCTCACTCCTAGAGAATTTTTTGTTGTACCTGCAGGCTCACGTCATGATTTTCTCAAAAAAAAATCATATTTATAATCTTTATCTATAATCTTATTAAATAATAATCGTTTTTCCTGCCAGCATGGAACATAGAAATGTTGCAATGCAACATCGCATTTATGCTAGGGATACTAATGTTAATAAGTTCCACTCAGCCAAGAAACTTTTAATTATAATTTAAAAAATTGAATAAACGTCTTGATATTTGGAGTGGAAGGTTCAATAAAATAAAACAAAGTGTTTCAAAAACTCTAATATGTATTAAAATATCAACTTTATGCTAGTTGCTTCATCTTCAAAGCTACATACTACGGATGCTGTTAAAATTTCTGGATGTGGCAACATTGTACTTAAGCGAATATTAACCTATAAAGCATCATGAAGTTTGATCTGTAAGTTGTCAAACAAAAGTGACATATTGTAAATATGTCAAACCGTTTCGTTACTGCAAATTTTCAAAATTATTTAGAATTCAATAAAAATAGATTTGAATAAAGAATATTTTCGAGCATTGATTTTATTTTATTTTCATTTAAAAAAAAGTGAAAATGAGTGCATCGAAGGTTTAAAAATTGCCTTTGGTGAAGAGGCACCTTCAAGGACAACTGTCTTTCGATTGTATAAAGAGTTTCAATTTGGCCGCAGTTATATTAGTGACGAATTACGTGAAGGTCGACCAATGATATCAGAAATTGCTGAAGACTTTGATGCTGTACGAAATATGATAATGTCAGATCGTCATGTTACGTGTAGAGAAATTGAGTCACACTTAGGCTTTGGTATGAAACAAATTAATAAAATTTTACATCATCACTTAGGTGTTAGAAAAATATGTTCTCGTTGGATCCCCCAATTTAACTGAAGCTCAGAAAGAGGCTCGTGTGAACTGGTGTAAAGAAATGCTTCGACTCACTGAGATCATATTTAATTTACGACATTACTAATGGTGACGAAAGTTGAATCTATGCTTATGAACCAGAAACGAAACAGCAGTCAACTGTTTGGGTGTTTGAAGATGAAATCAAACCCACAAAAGTCACTCGCTGCCGCAAGAAAATGTTAGCTTGTTTTGTCTCAAAAAGCGTTTCAAAATGAGATTTCAAGTGTACCACCTTTTGAGTGGAAAATATGCTTTTAATGATTGATTTATTCGCATGAAAAAATTGATAGAGTGTAAAGGGGACTATTTTGAAAGGCAATAAAGTATTATTTTATTTCTAGATGTTTTTGTCTTCTTCTATCCCGCAATTTTATCAGCAGCCCTCGTATAAGAAAGTAAACAAGATTTTAAAATACCATGATGTATCTACATTAAATTAAAATGAGTTAAGATTGATTGAGTGAAGCGATACTTTTGTGGTAATCCATGATCATATATTAAGTGGAACTGTATTTTATTTTATGATTTGTCACATTTAGTACAACTGTTAGATTGTGACTATACAGTTTCAACCCTTCGGGCCATCTTCTGATCTACAGACTCAATACATGCGGAGCTGTGAGGATTCTTTTGAAGTAGATATACTATTATTGGGATGTATATAGGTGACCATATTGGGGCTATGAGGGATTGGATTTAGTGATGTTAACGATAACGTTTGTTAACGTTCTTGTGTGTTCGGTTATGGCTTCTGTGACAGTTTAAGGTTCAGTAGTTTCCTAAGTTGTTTTTGGTACATTTTGTGCAATTTTTGGCAGATTTAGAGAAGGTCATTTACGTATATTGTGTCTCTCGCAGGTCGAATTTAATTATAAGTATAATAATACTTTGGGTGAAGCTTTAAGGTGAATTTGGATTGTATGGTCAGTCCAATAAGTCCAATACCTATATAAAAAGCAAAACATCCTCTAACATTACATCAAAGTACTACATTCCAAATTGACATCAAAGATTCACTCAACTGAATTCGACCTGTTAGATGACAAAAATTGGAAACAATAGAACCTCAAAATGCGACAGAAGCCGAAACCGAACACACAAGAACATCAAATCGTTAACATCATTAAATTTAATCCCTCGTAGCCCTAATATGGTCACCTTACACCCCAATTATAGTATATCTATTTCAAACGAACCCACGCAGCTCCGCATGTATTAATAGTGTTGAATAATCAAATAAGAGTAATCCGCTTCTGCGTGACTCGTGGGGGTTAGGATTCTTAATTGTGATATGAGCGAATATAAGTAGGGATTTTGCAATTAAAGATGTTTATTTATAATAAACTATATCTATTAATTAAACATTAAAGTCGGTAAAATTGCACATGTTTAACGTTTTATGAACGCAACGTAAAGGACTTAAGTGTGAAAAGAAGGATTTATGGTTAAAGAACGTAAGTCAGAAAGATTTTTCATATGTAAACTTATAAATGCGTTATTTTCAGAATGCTTTTCAAAAGGTTCTAATTCATTAATTTTCGAACTTATCGCTAACAACTATTATCCCAAGAAAAATATTTAAAACTATTTAAAAGAAATATTTCTATAATTGCACTTTTCAAATATTTTTAAAATAAAATATGGTTATATATTTCGTACTCGCTAATTAACATACTAAAATTATTTAAAAAACAATTTATTAAAGCGTACGCTAAATAATTTATATAGAACAATTAATGTCTATATCAATGCATTATTTAATGTTTCGTTTGAGTAATTGAAAATGTTCTTTTGATCTAATTTGGAAGCTCCTTGAAGTCATACCTATATAGAAACAATTAGTTGAACACAATTCTTATAGAATTAACACTAGGAATTAGATTAATTGAAAGATTTCTTTATTTTTCCAAAAACAACTTTAAAATTATAAATAAGAATATCTATAGATGATATTACTTTTTATTTTAGAAGTATAACTTTAGAAGTATTTGTTGAATGAGGTAGTTATTTCGAAAACTGCATACTGATGTTAAGGATGTTCAATTTGTCTTAAAAATTGGAAGGTTAGGGTAGATACGTATTTCTGACATTGGTGCAAGCCGTCATCAATACCCTCTGTTTTCACCTTGCATCACTGAACCAGTTAATGAAAACCAGGTAATTGCAAAATAGGTGATCTTTAATTGTTTAAGTCCCTAATTTGCTATAATTCCTAATTGTTTTGATAGTTGCTACCTTATTAGATTGCATGTTCTTTAATTGCTTTGAATAACTGCATTTAATTAATTTCATAATATCTTACTTAATAATATAGGCATACAATCGTACGCAATAATTCATATAAACAAATTTGAAATTGTCTAAGCAAGTTGAAAGTGGTGTACTGATGCAGAGCATGGTTTTCATTGACTGGTGCAGTGATGCGAACTCAAAGCAGAGGGTACTGATGATGGCTTCCACCATGAATACGTACATTTCATTTTTAAGACACTTTGAAATCCGTAACATCAATATACAGTTTTCGAAATAATTACCTGATTTAAAATTATAATATGATATAAACTCTGAAACAAGATTTCATTCTTTAACTTTTTTTAAATAATATTTCTTCTTGGTTCAACTTTGTTCTCAAAGTTCAATATTAAAAGAGCACTTTACACCAAAAAACTCATTAACTGGTTGAAAAATAACCGTTTCTACGAAAATCAGGGATATATAGAATTACTTGCAGTTTATGTGATTGCTTCTATATAAGGATGACTTAAAAGACCTTCCAAATTAGATTAAAGGAATATTTTCGTTGTGTCAAATAAGTCAAATTTTGCTGAACACATTTTGACTACAAATCATGACTTTTCCATAGAGAAAAATGATAGTATCCTCCATATTTACAATGAAATCAAGTTTAACAAACATCTGGAACAAATTTATATTTATTGTACTTATAAAGAAAAACTTATTGGAGAATCTAATCAACCTTACGATAATTGCATCATCCTTACGATGATTGAATGTTTCGATAAATTCGGTCGTCCTTCATCTTTGATTGTGTGCAACATTCTTTGTATTTATCTACCAAGATGAACTACGGCCATACTTAAATTCGTTGAATCCCCGATACACAATGGCTCGATATAAGGTTAACCTATTAACAGTCGATGTAAGCTAATCGACGCCTCATAAGATATAATCCAGAATAATCATTTCACGCTTCATCGATGTTTCATTTCACGCTTCATCGATAGTTTTCATAATATTAAATTGTTTCCATTAAATTCGTATGGCGTCTTTATCACCTCTATCAGTTTCTTCAATGAGTTTAGTAGCGCATCGTTTGCCTTAAATAATAGACCTTGAATGCTGCTATTGCGTGTTGATCCGTGGGCTGTAAGGCGGAGGCAGTGGTATTTGGAGGTAAGAATACTACTTCAACTGGAAAATCAGTGCACTGAGTTTCAGGTTGCATTTCAGGTTGCAATTCAGGTTGCAGAAGATGTCCCGCACCAACGCATTGTTCAACACTAAAAGAGCTCCAGATGCAACTCCAATATCTTTGCAATATTTTTTTTTGCTGAGCAGAAACAAAATTTAAACCAGCCGATAAATATATTTTGTGTCATCTAAGCCTTATGGTTACTTCGCCAATACACTGGTAAATGAATAATATTTCATGGCACGAGGAGGTTCTGATCTGATCAAATGGTGTCAATTTGAATTCTCCGAATACATTTCAGTCCTCTATTCTATGGAAATAAACCTACGTGTTGGCATTCGTTTCCAATAGAGTCCCGTCTCGTCTACATTAACAATTTAGATGATGGGTGATTTCCTCTTTCCACAATTTCACGAAACCCTATGGGAATGTTTTAGCTGCCTCTACATCTGCACTAGCCGATTTGCAAATCATTTTCTCAATCGATCAAGCCAACCTTTGCTTGAAATTAAAAACTTCTTCTCACTATGTTGAGATTTTAAATGATCCTATAGACTGAGTGATTTATTCATTATGATTTGGGTATTCACATGCACTCACAGGAGTTTTGATTTAAGTCCATTTACTCAAGAAATTCTCCATTTTTGTCACCAAAACACTGCGGCTTCGTGTAACTTTGGTTGCTTTAATCTGAGTAATACTCTTGCCAGCCTTTTTAATTTTGTCTTTTGTCTGCACAATTGCTCCCATTTTAGACTCAGGCAATTTGAAATCCGTTAATTTCAATACATGTAAATCGAAGCAAAATGCGAAAGCGAACTAACGAAACGATGTTAGCACTCGCCTAAGACTTTAACGCACTATAACGAATTTGTACCCGCCGGGATCACAATGAACTTATCTGTAAATTCAATTAATAAAGTTCTCTTCACGAAATAAAATTCTTTTACAGATTATGTACAAGTCTTTCTACCTGAAGATTCTGTTCTGAATGGTTTCACGCCGTTGATGTACGCAATTGGACAGGAACCCACCTACGCTGATAAAAGTATTGACACGGAAATCGCTCAATTCGCTTTACGACTTAAACGTCTATTATTTTTCGGACGGGACTTCCTTTGCGGATTGGAACCACCTGTATTGAAGTTCGTCAGTGTTCCGGAAGTGAGTACGAGGAATAGCAGTTGCACTGGAATAACGGATGAAACAATGGTACAAGTGGTATCTGTTGTATCAAGTGGAAGAAGCTCTGGAATCGGTAATAGTGGAGCTGAGAATAATGGTGGTGATAGTCGGGCATCACCAACTACACCTCCAGAAATGGTATGTTTTATTGTAAAATAATTGTATGGAAAATTCTTGAGATTTCATAAATATCTTGATAATTTTCTTGTAGAATACAAATGATTTGGATGTAGAAACGTTTAGTGATAATGAAGAAATTTTACCGCACGAATCCATTGACGATGAAACCGCATCGACCGAAATTAAAGAATTACTTAATAGGAAAGTGGAACTTGAGCGACGTAAACGTGTTCAGGATATGCACCGACAAACTGTTCAGGTAATTTTATTTTCATGTTTTTTCTCGCATCTTTGTTTTTTTTTTGAACAAAATAATTGACCATTCTAAGATTTGGAGTATCAGATTTAGCAAATATTGTTTTACGAAAGAAACAAGAGACTATCAAAACAGAATATTTGTTGTATAAAATCCCCTTTACTTTAATAGCTATTTCAGAAAATAATGATTTTAGGCGTATGTAGTGCTTACGAAAATGGTAGCTTTTCTTTTCTTAATAATAAAATATAGGTGGCCTATAAAATAAATAAAATAAAAGAGTTTTCATTTTGACTTACCCTGTATACAATTTATGTAATATTGATTGAATATAAAATTGGAACAACATCAAAGAGCTATTAGTAGGAAAAAAATAGAATATGTTTTGTTTGGCATATAGAGGATGTTGATTTGACAAGTGTTTTCATTATGAATTGACAACAGTTTTTGAGTTACTCTGTAGGGACCTAAATATTGTAAATTGGTATCAGTTTAACATTCTGTTATTACTTTTATATAATTAATATATTGATAATGCATGTTGTATCAAATGTATAAACATTACGTGTGTTGTCAAGGCGTAATGATTAATTGTGTTTATAATTAATATAGTCAACGACATATGGTGACATTTTTACGGGAAGTAAATGTACGAACTAATTCAATGCCAATATTTTAGACTTCCATCAGCTCGTAAGTGGGCGCGATTTTAT
>WYDF02093554.1:0-10826 GCA_009867245.2 Adranes taylori | reverse complement strand
CTCGTGCTCCCGCATTAAGTATATAAAACACGCGCGTATTCGAATGCACCGTTGTCAAAATTTGAAGAATATATGTTCCCGAATTTCCATTTCCAGAATTCCCAGTTTTAGCGCATTTATTTATTATTTTCTAACTATTTAATAATTAATAACGCCATACACATAAAACATAAGCCATAAAGAGAACATCAAACTGCATAAAACTATTAAGGCGCCATTTCCTATCTATTCATAAGGAAACATTGCGGAGGCTGTATCTTTGGTCCAGTATAAAATTTCAAAAAACTAATTTCACGGAAACCTTCCCGGGAGTATACTCAGCAAATTCCTAAAGTTTCATGTCGATCGGATGGATGGTGTAGTCAGGCATAAAGGACATACTTACAAACATACATTGATTTACTAACTTATAATATTCTACTTAGTTTAAATAAGTATTGAATTTAAATTTTCACTCCAAAATTGGATATCCGAAATTCATTTGTTTTGTCAAGGCACTAAATTTCAATAAAAATTATATATTATTTTTGAATCACTTCATAAGTTAATAAGGTAATTTACAAATTAGTTTTATACAATTAGATTAGTATTAATTGGACTTTTATTACTTGTATTAGCTTTTAAATTTAAATACAGGGGATCCTAGGCACAAATGAAATTATATGCCGCCCCCCCCCCTATTTTTAGACATATTTTTCCTGAATGGTATTAAAATAATGTGTTCTACATTTCAATATTACTTACTAAAAAAAAAAATACAACAAAATAAACTTCAAATAAAAATAAAGTAAAACAAGACGTAAAGATATTTGTTCTTTGTAAAGTAAAATTCTTTCATTTTGTAGAGAAATACTTTTGTGGTCTTTTTTGAGGAAATCGTTATTAGTTTAGGTATCTCTCATCCATATGACTAGTAACCCCCATGCCACGATCCTTAAAAATTAGTCGTGATAATTTGGTGGAGGCTTTTTATTATCATTAATTCTTCGAAATTTTCTATAGTTTTGTGACATTATGACTTTTCTGCTTTCATAAGTTTCAAGTTACGGGTAAAATACGATACGTAAAAAAAAAGCTGCAGTAGAAAATTTCTATAACTATATTAGATATAAAAAATTTAATTAGTAAAAATATTTTTTATTGATTTTCGTTTTACAAATACTATATAACAATACTAAAAATTAAAATGAAAATAACAAACAATTATTCCATTTTGGTTATTGTAATTAATCTGAACTCATTTGATGAAAAATATTACACATTTCCTTTCGCTTACTTTTTTATATCAAATAGATATTGAACTCATTTAGAAAATAGCAATTCTCTTTTCAAAGATTTACACATTAAAAAAGGTATTAGTCATTTTCTTTTTAAATACAGAATTTCTTATTTATTATTTTAGATATTTTAAAAATAAAAAAACAGTCCAAAGTTTCTATTACAAATTTTATTCTTTTTTAAGTATGTACCTACCGAAAATACGTTATGTATATAAACTGTATATTAACTACTAAGAATAGAATAATAAAAATTTATATTTCTGATCACAGATTAAGTGTTTAAATTTACTTTACACACCTTATAAATAAACTATACACACATTTAGTTCTACATCAGTTGTTTTTAATTTTTTTTATATATATATATATGTTTCTTTAATTTCATAATAAATAATATTTTATTCTCAATAATAACATAATTAGACATTATTTCTTCTTGATTTAATTAATATTCTATGTTAATCTGTAATGGTAACGAGGTAACTTTCTCTTTTTCTTGAACCTAAATGGAAATTTTGTTCAACTAAAGTTGAACAACGTATATGTGAGAGAAAAGAGAGTCCATTTCGAGAATGGAGCTGCGCGACACGAGGCAGATTCCCCCAGAAGGAAAAAAGACCGTATATAGCAATTATTTGCAAGATAAGCAGACAAGCTTGGAGAATATGAGGTATGAGGTCATCTGCCGTGGGAAGCAGATAACCAAGAAAAGCTAGCATTAGTCGATGAAGCTTAGAGTGTCTGATAAAGAGGAGAGGAATAAGTGATTGTAAAATGCATTTATTTTATTTTGCTAAAAAATTAGCAATTTTGAGGAACACGTTTATGAAGTAAATTTAGAACCTACTGAAAGTTTAAAACGTTGAAGGAATATCTAACTTATTACTGTTAAGACGAATATTTCTAGATGGTGTGTTCTAAGATATTGGAGACTTTGAGCGATAATACTCAATATTAATTATTTTAAAATATTGTTTCAATGTCCATTAGTCTCAAGAAGAAGAAAGCAACCCTTTTACATATAAGAGTCTAATCTAAACAGTCTAAAATTGTTTCGATCAACACTCGTATATGCAAATTTAATAATAGATTTAAATGTTTTTGTTTATTACGAGATTCAAGTTATTTATTTTTTTAATAATAGCAATAAAAACATGTATAAAATATCTATGTACAACTTATTTTTGATCTTAAAACTAAAAATGTTCTACATAAATCTACAACAATAGTAGCTCATTTAATACGATCATTTTTTTTAACGCGAAAAAATGATAATATTAATGATACAAGTGGTAACAGATAGGATAACATACCATTCAAAAATAAAGTCAATTTGCCTATTATTTCTCCGAAATACACTGCCCCTAAAATTAGAGAAATATTTTTTAAAGTAATAACGGTACAGAGATACTGAATGAAATATGAATTATTTTCTAATTAACACGATAATTAACAAATAAATAGATTTTTCAGAAACAGAAAGAGAGGTAGATAAATGTACCTTTTCAGAGTGACCGTATTGTGAACTCCTTTACACTCAAACTCGCATTTAAAATTACGAAAAATTCCATTTTTTTTACTTTTTCGGGTTAGAATTTTTAATTTCAAAAATAATTGAAAATGTTAAAGGAACTTTTTTGTGCAGCCAATAAAATATTTATTTCTGATAGGAGCGAACGTTTCAAATTAAATAACGCAAACTGCCCCCTCTTCAAGTTTCCTTTATAGAGTGCGGCATCATAGTGTCGGGTGCGATATGAAAAAGCAGACACATTTTTATATTATACATATCAATTTAATTATTATATTTCTTTAATTAAAACAACGCTTTTAATTATTCATTTTGACTCTATCAATCTCAGAAGGGCGGTTCGGGATTTGGTACCGGGAGTGTACGTGGGTGAAAAGAAAATGGCGGGTAATCGTGACCTACAAGAATAAAGATGCTATCTTTGAATGATTGGGAGCCAGGAAGATAGGCCGGAGGGTTGAGATTCATAAGTTGAATAACGAAGAAAATGCGCATAATGGTCGGATCGTTGGGCAAACTATGGATGACGCAGCATTGCGTAATTGTTGAGAAGATGACCATATTAGGACAACAAGTAGGCGACCAAAAGGATGTTACACAGAATTTGTTGGTACAAAAGAGTCGAATGCTGAACCTCATGGAGGGAAATATGAGTAGCGGTAATCAGCCAGCGACGATGACTGCAGAATTACTAATCTACTTCGACGGGGAAAGATTACCATATCCGAGCAAAGGATTGGTTAGAACAGGTAAAGTCATCTGCCCATTTAAATAAATGGAAAGATACTATTCTCCTTGAAATGACAAGATATAGATTCGGCGCGTAGACTTGAAATGAACACGTTCAAAGATTTCGAAATAGCATTTACGTTTATATTTTTAAATAAGGTGAACACGAATGAACGCTGGGAACGAATGAGGCGACGCAATGGCAAAATTGATCAGACTATTTGCGATGAAAATTCCAAAGGTAGGACCTGCAACACATAGCCTCAAACGTGTATTAGCTACCTACGGGATTCCCCGTAGAATCGCATCAGATAGAAATACGTGTTATGTCTCATGAAATTTTAAGGACTTTTGGTTTGAAGGAGACATTAAACACACGCCAATTTTGAGTAGACATCCAAAAGCAAACGGTCCAGTGGAAGTGGTAATGCGCACGCTGATCTCGTTTCTTATATGTAAATCAACTGGGATTAGTCGTTTAGATTTAGTACTGTGGTGAAAACAAGAGATTAGATTTAGGTGCATCTAGAAAACAAATAGAGAAGAAATTAAATAAGACTAAACAGGAAACTAAGTGGAGATATGATCATCGCAATGCAGGTTTTTCGTGTGAAGTCGGGAGTATAATATACATCAAAGGTGCGATTGTAGTAACAGGAACGCCTACAAAAATAGAAAATAAATATAAAGGACCTCATCTTATTAGAGAATTTATGCCTGGCGACACACAAAATTTCCGAAACATCTGGTAGCTGGGCAAGAAAATTACTACATTACAAATGATTCAAATTAAAATGTATCGTAATGCTGAAACCAGCGACCAGGAGGTTTATAGTGATCCAGAAGTAAATAATAAAACGAGAAGCAGGGAAATGAAATTGAAAATGGCCACGGCGCCCGTCAACAGGAAGAAGACAAAGACGGAGCTATTGTTGATACACAAAACTGTCGTTATTGTAAGCGTCGAACGCCACGAACATTGTCAGATTAGAGTTGGGCACGATCGTACGGCAGGGTAGCCGAGTGATAAGAGCCTGTTGAAAGTTTCAAAGTAAATAACACGGACGGACGGTTTTGTTTGTAGGTTTTCGCTACGGAAACCTTACAAACAAAACCATAATGAACTGATAGTCAAACTGAATTTATTAAAAGCGTTGTTTTAGTTAAAGAAATATATTCAAAAGAAATGATATGTATGATATAAAATATGTCCGCTCTTTCATACCACGCCCGACTGTATGAATCAGCATGATGTCGCTCTTTGTAAAGGAAACGGAAGAGAGAGCAGCGTAGGTGGCGCTGCACTCCCGTCCGCATTATTTAATTTGAAACTTTCACTCCTATCACTCGGCTATCTTGCCATACGATCATGCACAAGTTGTAATCTGATAATCATGCTGGCGCTCTACGCTGGCGATAAGGGCAGTTTTGTGAATCAACAATAACTCTGTCTTTCTCTTCTTCCTGTTGATGTGTGCCGTGGCCATTTTCAGTTACATTTCCTTCTTCTCGTTATTATTATTTACCTCTGGATCACTATAATCCCCTTAATCACTGGTTTCACCATTACGAACATCGTGTCATTGTCTTGTCATTTATTAAAATGTGCAGATGATTTTAATTGTTCTAACCAATCCTTTACTCGGACATGTACAACTTCCCCATCGATGTAGGTTAGTAATTCTATAGTCATCGTTACCATCTGATAACTATTCCCGCAATTAGAGTAAAAATTGATGCTATTCCAGGTCGATTAAACCAAACCGCTACTCATGTTTCCCTCCATGAGGCTCAGCATTCAGCTCATTTGTACCAATAAATTCTGTGTAACATCTTTTTGATCGCTTACTTGTTCAACCCTAATATTGTGATCTTCGCAATAATTGCGTAATGTTGCGACATTCATAGTTTGTCCAAGGTTTCGACCATTATGCGCATTTTCTTCATCATCCAGCCTGTGGATTTGCTATCTTTCTGATTCCCAATATGTCTGCAAAGACAGCATCTTTATTCTTGTAGATCACGATTATTCGCCATTTTCTTTTCACCCATATCCGAAGAAAATAAGTATAACAGAATTAACGATTTTACACTCTCCGTACTACTAATTCCCGAATACCGTTTCTGAGATTGATAGAATCAAAAGAGTTGTTAATTAAAGAAATATATACAAAAATATAATTAAACCGATATGTACGATATTTCATATTGCACCCGACTCTATGAATTAGCATGATGTCGCTCTTTGTAAAGGAAACGGAAGAGAGAGCAGCGTAGTTGGCGCCCGAACGTATTTAACTAATTTTCTCGGGCAATGTTTTTCGTTTTGATATTATCTGTAAAATATGCGGACTTTAAAAACAGAAACAGAAATATACATCTTAAAGTTTATAAACGTGTATATATATTTTAGAAAAATATAATCACCAGTATTTTATATAAATTTAAGAAAAACTTTTCATATCAAAGTGTGTTTGAGTAACAGCAGACTCACTTTTACACATTAAGCGACATCATGATTATTATGGGATGAACAACAAACTTAAATACATATCTCGTTAAAAAATTCTTCGATTCATTCCGCACTCCACAAGTAAGGTGTCACATATTTTTAAAAACATTGACACTTCTAAAAAATTAAAAATAGTAATTATGTGAATTAACACTAAAGCAAATAGTAGTCTATAAAGTAGAAAACTATAGTGTTCTTAAAGTTAAACATTATAGTAAAATAAGATTTTGCTTAATCCAAATTCAATCATTAACTTCAAAGCTTAAGTTCAATTTGTTTCGCCCAATGAAATTCTCCAATAAATCCTGACTTGCTCTCCAACTTCAACCATTACTTATAGCTCTAACCATTAAAAGTAAGTATAGAAGAATAATGTCACTTTTATCGAAAATAGAAGTATAACGTAAAAAACGCAATTCAATATATTCATAAATCTTGCAAGAAATCACTCAATGTCGTATGGTGCGAATCACTTTAATAGACTTAGAAGACAGCTATGATTAATAATTTGGTTAGAAATTTCTATTTTGTCCAACGTATTACAAGAAAGAAACTTGGATTTGCCAAAGATACAAAAATTATTCAGCGAATAATTAAGGCATTTGAAATGCGCTAAAGACATAGTAGAGTTTAAGAAAATAAATTAGGAAGAAATGATTGGTTCCAAAAAAATTCCAAACTATTGAACTCATAGGTGACTCAACATTCAAATGTTTGTCGCGTGTAAAACTTTAGGAGACCATTATAAAATCTTCTTTCAGATTGCTGAATTTCTATAACTCGTTAATGTGCAATTATACTCTATCAATGTTAACGAATCAAATATAAAAAATAAATTTCCATAAAAATAAGATGTCAAAATGGGTCTCGTTAATTAGTGTAAGGAATTATAATGTGAGCGCCAGCTATCCAACTAACGACGGCTCATTAATTTGTATTTGTCTGAGCCCATTATGTCCTACCCTCGTCATATGATTGAGCAATATCAAGGACATGTAATTGTTCGCCAATTT
Organism: Adranes taylori; assembly: GCA_009867245.2. Lineage (NCBI taxonomy): Eukaryota > Metazoa > Arthropoda > Insecta > Coleoptera > Staphylinidae > Adranes > Adranes taylori. The sequence goes on along the minus strand of WYDF02093554.1, from coordinate 3,761 downwards.
GTAATATCGAAGTGATTTGATAAAGCAATGCTTTTTTACAATTTCACTTTTGAGATTTGAAGAATTTAAAAAAATTGTTGACATTAAATTATAAATAATTAGAATGTAATTAGAATGTTTTTATTCTGAAGTAATAGGTACGTAATACCAACAAGGAACAATTTGTAATTACAACAAATGTCTTTAACAAGCGATTAGTTCATGATGTATAGAAGCATTTCACCCATTATTATAATGGATCATCAGCACCTACTTTATTAGGAGCATCACTGGTCGCAATATTTTAAAGGACACTACTCTGCTCACTAATCCACTAGCCAGCTGTTAGTAGAAATAAAAGGTTGTCTTATGAAGTATTAATTTATGAATGCATTTGTATCAGATGATATTGGAAATTGATGTTTTTAATTATTATAAATTGTTATAGGCATTAAAGCATCTTAAATAGAAGTAGGTGAATTAGGCATCATTGAACCATTTCAACAATAGAAATATGAAGTAAAACTAAGAAAGACTTAACAATCAAGTCATTAATATCCCTATTTACGATACTCTCTACATAACATGCAAACACTGCATATGCTATAATTAGATTACGAGTAAATAATGCTACTTTTTATTCTAAAATATAACATGTTATTTGAAATAATAGGAACGTAATACCAACAAGGAAAAAAAGCGGCCAGTTCAAGATGCAGGGAACCATTTCACCCATTAATATAAGGGATCATCAGCACCTTCTTTATTAGGAGCATCACTGTCGCAATATTTTGAAAGACAAGCAATTCGAAATTAATCACGAATTTAAAATCGAAAGGTTCAACATTCAGAAGCTTATTCATCATATTGACCAAAAACCGTATAAATGTTTAGAACGTGACTCTAGTTTCAGAGAAAAAAAGTAATCTAAATAAACACAAGGTTATTCATACCGACAAAAATCGTACAAATGTTTACAATGCGATTTTAGCTTCAGAGTTAAAAGTGGTTTACTAATATAAAGTGCTTTATAACTCTGCTCACTAAGCCACTAGGCGGCTGTTTGTAGAAATGAAAATTCGTCAGTTTCCAATATAATCTAAAATATATAAAAAAAAACATCAATTTTCAATATCATCTAAAACGGCTATCCAACATGAGGCCGCATGCGGCCTCAAATATGCCTAAAATTGAAAATATACACAAGCGAGCCATTCCTACACAAACGATAAAATAAAATACCTAATGGACATAGGCTACTGCTATCGACACTTGCGATGGATACAAGGCCGCAACGAAGTTACTGGAACATTTTTGCTGAACCGTTATCAAACATTCGAGTGGCCATGTGCGCGCATATAGCAAGGTTGAATCAAGTGGGACTGGCAGAGTTAATAGCGAATAGAGACTGATTGACAAAACAACACGATTCAGGTGGAGAAGCAAGGAGAGTGGGAATCGGTACTGCATGGATGAAGGAAAAAGAATATGTAGAATTTGTTGTGATGGAGAAGAAAGATGGGAACAGTGGGTGATAGGATGTAAAGGAAAAGAATGGAATGAGAGTGAGAGAGGGGAAGCTGAGAATTGGAGTGTGTCTACGTCATGAAGGGAAGGGGATTGAAACAATGAGGAAAATTATAAAGGAAATAAACAAAAAGGGAGGATGAAGAGCTATTAGAGAAAGACATGCGAATAATGCCCCCTGTTAGTAAAAGAACCAGTTGGAGCTACCACCCTGGGCTGTGTTGCTTACCAAAGTGATTGTGTTTGTTTTTATAATAACAGCTGCGCGACTCGTTGAATACGGCTCGCGAAGTTTATTGTTACGTTAAGTCAAGTATTTATTTGTTTATAATTGTAGTCATTTTGTTCTGGTGTGCGATACGCAGCAAATCAATTTAAGGGTTTTTAAGTGGTTTTTCAAGAGCTTCACAGAAAAGAAAAATAACGGATGAACATCAAATTTATAATGACTATTGGAAATCAGACTATTTAATCACAAACAAGCATAATAAACTTCAGTGCATTGTTCGTATGTAGGTAATATCAGTTCCTAAAGAATATAATATGAAACGACATTACACAACGTTACACGAGAAAAAATTTCAGCACTAACAGGGGAGTCTAGAAATGCTAACATTACGGAATATAAGAAAAAAGTAAAACAACAAACACATTTTTTCAAAAAGTCTGACACCGATAACAAATGCAGTATTGCCGCTTCTTACGAAGTAGCGCTGGAAATTGTCAAAGCAAGAAAACCTTTTAGTGATGGACTTCTTACTCGATCACTAAAAGATTTTTAGTGAAGGAGTAAGAACTCCAAGAATTGTGCAATCAAAATGGGTAAACAATTCAATCAAACAAAATATTGCAGAAAAATTCGTAACAGTCAAAGTGTCTCATCAAACGATTGCAACACGTATAGATCACAATAATCAATATGTATCAAAAAAATTGCATGACACAACTGAAAAATATTTTTCACTCAGCCTGGACGAAGGCACTGACCTATCCGACATCAGCCAAGTTGAAGTTTTTGTACGAACTATTCAAGAGGACTTCAGTGTAGCAGAAGAGATGCTTGATCTTATTCCTCTCCAAGGTACAACCAAGGGTACGGATATTTTTGAAGCTGTAAATGAGGTGGTATCAGACTATTCGATAAATGTTCCTGTATTGTCACTGATGGAGCCAGAGCTATGATATAAACTGAAATTGGATTTGCATGACTCTTAAAACAAAACAATATCAACTGCCCTGTGATACACTACACTGTTCACCTCGAGGCCCTATATGGAAAGTGCTTACGTCAAATGAATGTCATGAAAGTGGTCGTTAAAATAACTAATACTATAAGAGGCGGCAATCGCGCTTTGCTCAGAAAGTTTTGTGATCTTTTTGTCCGAAGTAGATGTTACATATGGGGACTTGTTACTTCACAACAATATTCGTTGGTTAAGCGCCAGAAACTGTTTGCAACATTTCTTCGTTCTAGACAAGGAGATTCCCTTTTTTTTTAACAATGATGTGAATTTCACACTACGGAACTGGAAAATAAAATTGTAGATACAAAATTTCTACCAGACCTTGCATTTTTAGCAGACCTGACATCCCACCTTAATGAATTAAATTTGAAGCTGCAAGGAAAGAATCAGAATACTGCCAAATTATATGGCCACATAAAAGGATTTAGAAATAAAATAAAACTTTTCAAGTCTTCACTAGAAAAACATGATTTTTCATTTTTTCTAAGCTGTAAAGAGCACTTTTAAGGAATAAAGAATTTTGAGGATGTTTCATATTTAACTCATATAAAATACAACAAACACAATTGCAGGAGAATTCGAAATCCGGTTTAGCGACTTTAAAAAAATGGAAGGAGAAATTTCAGTTTTTACTCAACCACTTACTATTTCTGTTGAGAAGGTAAGCAGAGCAGACCTTCAACTGGAATTGTATGATTTGCAGTCAGGTGCTTTTTACCAAGGAAGAACCGAAATAGGAATGGATTTTTTTAAGTTACTCCCAGGAGAACGTTATCTCAGCTTGCGAAATTTAGGCCTAATAATGGGCTCAATACTAGAAAGGACGTATCTTTCCGAAATCTACTTTTCCAACATTAAATGTATAACAACAAAATATAGGTGTTCCCTGTCTGATTCGAAGTCACTTACTCAGTTACTTCATTTGTCAACAACAAATATTAATATCAAATGAAAATCATCGGTAATTGGACATCAGGTTTTATTGAAAAAAACAACAAATCAGCAAACGTT
>WYDF02093543.1:0-10827 GCA_009867245.2 Adranes taylori | reverse complement strand
TCTTCCTTCGCCCCCTCACTACCCCCCCCCCCCCCCCCCTCCACTAGCTCTATCTCTGTCATACCTTTTCTCTGCTCCCTGAAAACTCCAACTCCCCCCTACCGGCAAAAATTTCCTTATTTCTTCCCATTCTCCTTCTTCCACCCATGTCTCCACCAGCACTACTATGTCAAAGCCCCTCAAATATTCTACAAATTATTTATCTAAAAGTTATCTTTTCAGCCCTGCCTTACAATGTTAACTTCCCTTAAATATTCTACAAATCCTTTATCTAAAAGTTTTCTTTCTCATGAACTTCCCTCTTATTTTCCTGCTGATATTCTGTTCAAATTCCTCTTCAATAATTCTCTTCTTCTCTCATTAATTTGTTTATTTTATATGTATTGTATTATTTCATTATTATACACCACCTCTAGCAAGCGAAACTTCAAGTAGAAAGTTTCTGTATCTCACTCCTGTTTATTTAAAAGTCTATTGTCTATAGAATATTTAAGGATTTGTAGAAAACATTTAGATAAAGGATTTCTAGAATATTTAAGGGGATTTGACATTGTACGGTCAAAATATTGAGATTAGAAAAAATGAAGTGAAAGAAGAAATTGAAAGGATATAGTGTGGAGGAGCATCTAGTCCAGATGACGTACCTGTGGATGTGTGGAAATGCTTAAATGAGGACGGAGTAAAAGCGCTAACAAAGTGCATGAACGAGATATCGAAAGGGAAGAAGGAGACACCAAATGATTGGAAAAAAGCGGAGATGATGCAGAGTACAAAAGAGGGAATAGGATGGATGTAAAAAATTATAGATGGATAACAATGACGAATTGAGGGTATAGATTATACGCAAGGATACTAAATAAGATTTTGGAAAAAGAGATGAAAAAAATTATATTGTCGAGTACGCCGACAGGTTTTGTCAAGGGAAAAATATGATGGATATTATAGTGACCTTAAACTACATTATAAATCAGGAGGTAGGCGAAAGAAGGAAGCTGTACTTGTTGCACCTGGACCTAGCATCTGCGTCCAACAAGTTAGAGAGAGGATGTTTATGGAAGAGGCTGAATGAACTGAAAGTGTGTGAATGAATGTTAAACGGATGTATAAGGACGCAATGCTACGGCCAAGAGTTGGAAGTAAAGTATTAGAGTGGTTTGATATGAATGGAGGAGTAACACAGGGATGTCCGCTTAGTGCAAGCTAATTAAATATATACTTATCTGATGTAGAATCAACGTTAAAGAAAGGACAATGTGGAGGAGTGGTGTTAGGAAACCAGAAGATATGGTTGCTAAGCTAATCGGACGACATTATGTGTATGGAGAGTATGATAATGTGTGTATGGAGTGAGATGATAATAAGAGTACATACGTATATCGAAAGGATGGGACTTGATGTGAATGTGGGGAAATCGAAAATAATGGTGTATAAGAAAAGTGGCAGAGAAAGAACAGTGATCGGTTTGGAATGAATGGTGAGAAGGTTGAATGTGTACAATGTTTTAAGTACTTAGGGTATATGATAAGTAGGATCGGGGGAGTAAAATAACATGTGTACATAATTGTTAGAAAGGCAGGGATAGCATCTGAGTGGTTAATGAATGTGTGGCAGAGGAAATTTGGTAACTCGGTGAAGATGATGTTGATGGTGTTAAATGTATGTGTGCGAAATATTATGCTTTATGAGACGGAAGTATGGGCGGTGAAAGAAAGGGTAGAAATAGAAAGGATGATTGTTAAATATATGAAAAAGTTTTTGGGGTTGGAGAAATGGACACCTAATGAATTTGTGTTACAAGAGCTAAATGAGTATAAGTGCTGGGTAAACGGAGCTAAGAAGTTCACGAAATTTGAAAGTAAAGTAATGACTGGTGAGAATGATAGAATACTGAAAGCAGTGTATGAGTTATCAAAGAAGAGAAGCGAATAGGTGATGTGAGAGATGAATGGGCGATAGATAGAGAAAAGTTGTATGAAAGGTTTGGGTGGTCAATAAGCGAATGGTAGATATGGATAATGGAAAAAAAGAACTGTGAAACAGTAGTGGAAAGAAAAATGAGGGATGTTGAATTATAAGAGAGGAATGAAAAAATGAGAGTGGATACATGTAATAGTAGATACAAAGAAATAATCTTGGTAGGTGATATGTATGGGTATGTAAAATCGGAACTAGGTATGAATGTAAAGAGAATAATTGCAAGGTTAAGATGTGGAAATGAGGAAATGGGCAATAAATATTGGCTGGAAGAATATGATAGAACACTCAGGATATGTGGATACGGGGAAGAGTCATGGGAACATTGGATGAATGACTGTCGTGAAATAAAATGTTGTGAAAGAACTAAGAATTGGAGAAAATTTTTTTGAACAAGAAGGCAGGGGGATATGAATAATGAAGGGGATAATGAAGGAGATAGGGAGAAGGAAGTAAAGAAATCTGGTTGCTGCACACCATTTCGTGAGAAGAATGGATTATGGGTTTGGTTTTATTTTTTGTTTTTGTTGTTTTTTTTTGTTTTTTTTTTTGTTTTTTTGAGTGGTTATATTGTGAGTATTTTTAATTTAATTTTGATTTTTAATTTAACAATAATTCTTTTTATTTTTTGAATGTAATATGTAATATGCTACATATGCCAATAAAGGTTATATTTATCAATCTATAAAAGATAAAACGTTGTTGTCAACACTTTTGTAGCGAATTAATATTACTCGAGCGCCTATGATTTCCCTTAAATAGTTTCTTGAATTTAAGCAATATATAAGCTAATACAGTATTGTAATAATAAGTAGGGTTAAGCTATAAGTAAGAAGAGATCAAGAAAAATCTGGGAATATTAAGCTGTAAGAGATCTTTATAAGGGACTAAAGATGGATTAAATAAAGGAGGAAATGAGAACAAACGTAAAGAGAAGAAAAAGAAGAAAATGAGAGATTGAAAAAGGAGAACATTGTATTACAGAAAGATATATTGAACTAAATGTGGGAAATTAGCACAGAGCTTAAATGATTGAATAAAAGTAGATAAGAAATGATAAAGATAAGGAGTGGGAACGTGAAAATAAAAAAATATTGAACAAAATGTGAACAGATGGGGAAAAGAGGATAATCAGTTGAAAGAGAGAGTTGTTGAGTTGGTAGAAAGAGAGCAAGCTAGACAGAAGAGAGTTAGCGGTTGCCGAGTATCTCACAAAAGGAACTTCTTCTATATTTCTGTTGAATATAAATATCTCCGGAAATATAAATCTCGAGTGCAAGGTCAATTTAACGTGAGGCTGCACTTTGGAGCTCTTCTTTGTTCTACGGTCCTAGTGGACTCGCTGGGGATACAGACAGCTATAACCTAAGTAGTCCAGTGAATCTTCTTCTCGTGGGTAGCCAAAACGTCCCAAAACTGCTTACTAACTGAAACAACGTTCATAGTTTTCATAATAAGTCTATTTATTACTATAGACGACACAAATATAGAGAAATATATATGTCAAACGTAAAATCACATAAATGGCAGTTAGTAAATAAACAACAGCAAAAATATTATATGCAAAGCATAATATATGCGGTGCATGTAACATTGCAATTGAGCAGTGATAAAGATAACAATTTGAGTAATACGGAAAGTTTGCACATGCGGGGCATAATGCAACAGGGAAGCGGAGGTTTATCAGAATAGAAATAAACACACGATGGAAAGACTGAGACTAACCTCGGTTAGCTAATGTTAGAAATATGCAATCTAGTGGGCGGAGCGATAGGAAACACCGTAAGCCCAAATATCAATTCATTTGTGGTAGATGCTCCGGCTACTGAGCCGTCTAAGACCAACCTCGGTTAGGGTAGGTTAGGCTGATACACTCTAGTCGTATAAGAAATATGTTGGCGGTAAGGCAGAAGGAGAAACAAAGCTATTAAATATACGTGCTATAAATAAAACATTTTATGGTACATGTAGTTGCCTACCTCATCGCTTACACAAGCGCGCTGACTCCACGGCGAATGTTACTGGTGCGGATACGCACTTGTAGGCTGTTGTTTTGGCTAGACTGCTGCTGTCGAGAAATTTTGCTACTGCTGTCTGTTTTGACTCCCGATCGCAAATCAGGGATCAACTGATTCTATTTTTTTTTTGTTTTGAGTAAGAGTGGAGAAGTCTTCAACAGACGAAGGATGCCCGGTGTTTTCAACAGAGTGGGATTTCTACCGCACTAAAACTACACTCCCTGTTAGTAATGAACTGGTTGAGAAGATATTGTCTTGGCTTTGACTTTAGGATTTTCCATACTCTTCAGTCGGGAACTGATTCTAATAAGTGCACGGCTATTTATACCATAAACAACGCGGCAAGTTTCCCAGTCTTAGCAGCACCAGCGCGATGCCGTCGGTTACGAACAACAGACAACACGCTCTAGTTACATGCTTCGTGGCACTGTGAACGCAGAAGATATGCATTTACATAGACCTAAGTAACTTTCTTACACAACGATTGTGCGCTTGTGTTGTATTAGGCTATTTTTGTAAATTCTCGTAGCCATTTACATGCAACAAAAGGGTTCTAAACATTTGACTTTATTTTACTTTTGTTAACCAAAGGACTGTCTATACATGTCACAGTAAGTGCCAACAAATTTTAAACAAATCTTTATTCTAACTAATTTTAGACACTTTTATATTTCGTTAAAATGTTGTACAAACATTTTAAATCATTTTAGATCTTTTAACGTCTATTACCAAAATCTGATATATTGATAAGTTTGGATATACACAAATTTTGTTGCGCAATGTAGCGATATAGTTTAAAAAGTCCTTTTCGTGTAATATTTTTGGGGCAAATGTTATTCTTTCAAAATATGGTTCACTATTATAGCGATTTATATAGAACTTCAGAAGCACAATTTCGACATAATAATACTAATAGATGAACACTCGTTGATATATAGTAAACATATCTTATGTGAACAAGACTTTGACAGTACGAATTTACATTGAATCTCGTCTCATCCATTATACACTTCGAGCAATTTATTTTACCTACTTCGACAGAGAAAAGATCGTGAATATTGTATTCTCTACTCACAAACTCAAGTGGTAGACAACTAGTTAATAGGGTTATCTGGTTAACTACTTGTAAGACAGCCATACTAGAACAAAAGAAATTGTTATAGATTTAACATGTGAAAGTTGATTCTATAACAATGTAATTTTTATGCGTAGAAATTAAATAATATGATTTAAATAATATGTTATATGAAATTGTAAGGCTTAATCAAAGTTGCGTTTACGTGTAAGAAACGTTAGAGAAATTCCACAATAATCTTTTTATTTGAAACGTTCAAAATTTATGCACATCGCCCTAGCACCCCAATATTGCATTAACAAAAAGTTGATCTACGTACTTTTGACCATACTAGCTTATGACTGGACTAATAACAGTTGTAATAGATTATATTTCTATCTTATGAACCATACATGTATTTTCTATAACATAAATGCTCGTGCAACATGGCTCAATTTACTGACGTGCAACTCAAGACTGCTGGCGTCCTCCTCACTTCCTTAGCAATGTCACATACACGCAGGAGAGGTCTATAAAATGTGTAGATGGATGAGACAATAGAGATGAAAAAATTTGATATTGAGGGGTCAAAATATTACTGCCGAAAAACTCAGGAGTGTAAGTCTTGTTTACCTTATAACCTTTGTGTGAGAACATTAGTGTTGATGGGCTAAGTGTAATTTAATTTTCTTAATTCGAAGCATAAATAAGTCATGTTGCTCTTGGCACTTACATAGTGCCCGAACAAATTCAGGAGGGCGAAATATAACTCATCTACTAGAATACTGCTTGTTAGAGTTGTTTGCTTGTTAGAGTATTATTACTAATAGAACTGTGCGAAAGTTGTTCACTCATGATCTAACAGAAACGAGGCCCAAAACGAAACTGGCCTGGCTATGTCTTTTCATACGAAATCAGATTTTTGTAGACGGCTGTAAACGGAACAGAGATAGCAGAGGAAATTTCAGGTAAAATCTTTAGGAAGGGATAAATCTTTAGGAAGGTCCTTGAATAAGGAGGGTCATTTCATCTGTTACGAATTTTATTGAACAACATCGCATAATATTCCTGCCGAGATTCTAAGATTCTAGGATTCTATGATAGGAAGCTCTTCAATCAGGCTTAACGTGCAAACGAAAAATGAGCTGTCACCCCCTTTGAAGACAGCAAATAGCCAATAGAGGAATATTGGTAGCGATTTTTACATGGGCAGTAACTCATATTTCAAACAACATAGGAAAATTCGCCTAATAACTGTTAAGTCACAAAAATTGTCATAGGCGCCAGCGAGCCATTGATATGTCTCGACAAGTTAAAAATAACGAAGGCAAAGTTGGTAATCGAAATGCGAACGTTATATGTTCGCATGTGCTATATGTTCCCCTCTGTGTGAAACGTGGTACTGGCGTGCGTAGCTAACGACGGTGGTCAACATCTCTCTGAATGCAGATTTCAAACCTGTTACCAAAAAAAAAAAAATCTAGAGATGATACATCGCAAATCTTATCGTCGTTTAAATTATTTTAATTAAATATCAATTGCTGATTTATTTAATTATCGATTCATTTGTTTGTTTGATGGTTTGTGAATTAATTGACTTGCAGTTGTGGGGGATTCTGTGCTGAAGACAATAAGTAGGCAAAATAATAATGAGTCGATAAAAGGAAACAACATAAGAGGAATGCAGTTTTAATGATTTATTCTTATGAGCCAATAATAAGGTTGTCGCCAATTGTGTAATGCTGAAACCTCATAAATATATAGCCCCGAATATATAAGGCTTTATATTATTGTACATGGGTTTTCGTTGTTACGAATATAGCGACCATTTTAGGGAAATTGAACCAAATTGAAAATAAGATAATGAATTAAATTAAATCAGATAATAAATATTTATTTACAATATAAAATTAGTTAGTTACTATTTATTTATAATAATTAGGTTTTTAAAAGTGAACAAATATGTTAAAAAATAAGAGACTTAAAATATAACTACGAAAACATTTTTTACAATTAAAAATACTAGTATACCAAAATTTAATTATTTCCATATAGTTATAATAAATATGTATGTACAACAGAAGAAAAATATATACATATTTTTACAAAGTTAGGCAATGTGGAAATAAGCTTTACATATGCTTAATACAATTTTTTACAACAGAATTTTTAAAACATATATTTATAACAAAAATCCAGAGATACAATTTCTAAAAAGAAGTATTGCAGTTATTTATTTACAACGTAAGTACAAATATATACAAGTTGATATAAAGGTATATACAAAGAAATGGAATAAAACTTATCCTAAGCTAAACCCTAACAAAAAGGAACTAACCTAACACGAAAACCTATACTAAACTTAAACTACTTGTAACTAAACCTAAAGCAATGTACAATGTTTAGGCTTGACGTATTTGAATATATATTGTGGTTTATATATCGACCTCTTGGCAAACAAACAATCTTTATACTCTTGTACTGAAATCTCTCTATCAACAACCATTTTCTTCACCCCCTTCCCTTTTTTCGTAATTGTATCCTCGGTCTGATGACAATATAATATTGCCCAAAACCATACAAACTCATACATGACTTTCCCCCAGCTTTGTTGTATAGGGGTTATCGATGGAGAAATTTGATGTATCAAATTTGTCCAAATTTAGTTTCATGTCATTATATAAATTGTCTGTTGTGCAGAGTAAAATTGTTGGCTTGAGGTAGTGATAAAACAATCATACATCAAGTGTATGGATAACTCTAGCAAAATCCAGCATATATAGGCCTATTGTAGGTTACCTTTTGGCGACATTGTTGTATGGCAACAAGATTTTCAGTAAAGTGATCACAATTTCGAGATCTTAATTTGGCAATTAGACTACGCGCTCTGGGTGTATGTCCCACATTGTCCCAGTGTCAAACAAGTCCGTGTTCAACTGGATGTATTCTTTAAGCCGGGGTGATTGAATAAATTCCATAATGCGGTGAAGTTTTGTAATTTTGAAGCCATTATCCACAGCCTGTTGTAATGTGCGATAATACACAGTATATTTTCTTTGTTCATTAAATTTGCTAGTAATTTAGTCTGTTTGAATTTTGAAGGAGGTGGAACATGAGTTTCAACGAGAAAAGTTATATCATTTTGTGCAGAGTGCAGCTTTTGTAGACATTCAATGTCAACTTCCAAAAAATAACCTATGGGAGAATTATCTGAGATATTTATTTTACTAAAATGAGAAACGTCTATATTAGATAAGAATTTAAATGAGCCTGGTGGGGGAGGTTGACTCAGAGTCCATCCATATAAGTTGTTCACACCCCAAATAAGTCAGGAATGTTTCTGGTTTAATAGGATCGTATTTGAGCAGATCGGGATTTTGATAGATCAAGTACTTATTATTAGCACACGCATAGCGTAAAGAACAATGGCTGATGCTGCCACGCATACGATGTATAATGAAATGGAGCATATCGATATCAGTCAATAGTTCCAGTTCTACCTTTGTAAGATTCAACATAGCGTAAAGCTTAAACTTGGAGTAGTATATTACTGGGCCGTGCTTCAGGTTATAAGCTTCATGACACACAAGTCGAAAATTTTCAAAAATATCTGCTAATAACAAGAAATCGGTTTAATACAAATCAGAATATTGACAAGATACAAATCAGAATATTGGCCCAATTTTTCAATGTCAAAGCTAGACCAAACATTTTGGGCGTGTAAATACACTTCATCGGTTATAATAGTTTTTGACATATAGTTGTAAAATAATTCTTTATCAGGTAGCTAAGCGTCATCTATTTTTTAAATCAAGTCCATGTATTGGTAGGGGAAAACACCCCCTTACATCTAACTAGATTAAATTTCAAACCATTCGGAAAATATTAACGAGTATGGATAAATTGGTTGGACTTATGATTTATACATAGTGTGTCAATGGTACTAGACAAGAAGCCAAGAAGCGAAATGAATCCAAAAAGCGCAATTGGAAAAGCAGTTGACGCTCTTTAGCGTTTTTTTACCAGTATTTGTACCCACAATAATATTTTTATTAAAGGAAATATATTTTTCCTTTGTCTGGGCAATGATATCGATATTGTCGTCTTCAGAGGCAATTTGTAATAAAAAGGTGGGCATGATAACCGCTTCAATTATGGAAAAGGATAGGAATAAATTTATCTAGCAGATAATTAAAATTACATGAGGGATGGCTTGCACCTCGAAGGACTCCTGTCAAACGTCAATGATCCGCCACACGTTTCTCCCTCAAGGGTGCCGAGCAAATGTGGCAATTGGTAGCAGTACGCAACTAAATACTTTGCGCAGGAGACAAATTAGACATCTCGGGCTGGACGTCTCGAGTTAACCATTTCATAAAGAGTTAAGGACAATCGTCACCAGTATACGAGTTTGATACCATTCAAAGTCATCACACAAAACAAATTCTTTTAATTGTTTTGAATAATTTTCAAATGGCAATATATTACCAAGCCGTTCCAGACTAAACCTTGTTTTAATTAGATCTGTGGTTGGCATGAATGTACAGAGGGTATTGCAAACATGGTGCATATGGCGGGTCAACTGTTCCTCTGCTATGAAGAAAGTGAAGCGGTCTTCACGTAAATGAATTGCACGAGTATCTGTGGTATACTAACATCTGACTAATCTTGACATGCTTTTTATCAATATATAAGGTGACCGACTCAAGTCTTCAAGAAGAAGTTGGTTTACATGTTGATCCCGTTTATTAGATGTAGAATGAAAAGGACCGATAACTATATGCTCAACTTTACTATCTTCCTCGAGGCCGTAAACGTTAATGGAAATATCCTTTAAATGTTCAAATTTAGTAGTATCAGAGAAAGTGGAAAGGTAATGCCATTGAGTTTTATAGTAGGGGTAGCTACTTGTTACATTGGCATTGTTTGTAGTACCGTGTAACGCTGCCAAAACCGACCATGCAAGAGGATCTTCGTAGAGGTGAGTTTTTATTTATGTTGGCTTCTAGATGTGAAACACAAAGTAGTGTCCACCTCACTCTTGTTCATGAAATTCCTCAGATTTTGTAAGGATAATTGTGCGAAGACTATCGAAAATATCATCCACGTCAGATGATGCAGTAATAATCTGGAATTTCGTATTAAAACTCTTAAGATCTAATGTATCATCAGAATCAGCTCCTTGTTTTACATAATAGGCAAAGAGTTCAATATTAACTTTAGAGGATCAGAATGTTTCAAGATTAAACTGATTACTTGATTCTTTTTAGATGCCAAAAAGGACGGTACATCTATAACAGTATCATCTGATACATAAATTCGATAGGTGGCTAGGCATGTCTAAACAAAATTTGTACATTACAGCCCTAATAGCGGATTCGCGGTTGTTTGGCAAGGGACGAGTTTTGTGTTACTACAGCATTTGTTACTACAGGTATTTTCCTCTTTCTAGAAGAAGAGGTCTGATTCTGTTACACTACATGTATCACTTAATCTATTCTCGACACTAACTGTAAAAGTGCTCCCAAGGGACCCCAGCGTGTTATGCTCCGTTAGAAAAGCACAGGTTGTCTGGGGTCTCGTGAGGTTCCACTTGCTCTACAGAATTCTACTCACACACAACTAACTATGCATTGTTGAAAATGATAGTACTTAAAATTTACAAGTTACTTGTTAGGTAGTTTATAATAGACAGCTACTACACAGGCAGTGAAAGCTAATATACGCACTGAAAAGATCTGCGGTTGATATATATATATATATATATATATATATATATAT
>WYDF02093542.1:0-17298 GCA_009867245.2 Adranes taylori | reverse complement strand
TCCTCTTTTGTACACTGGAATCATCTCTCCTTTTTTCCAATCATCTGGTAAAATGCGTGGAATTATAACCAATCGGATTCGTCGAAAGCTCAAAAAGGATGCACAGCTTACCGACTTATTTCAAACTGGGTGGTGGAAGAATTCGTTAACGCTTTTTCCAGTAAAAAGAGAATGATAATAAAATTGGCTCCGCAAAAGAAATATCCCGATGCAGAAAAATCTTCTTTATCTGTGTAAAAAATGCACCCATATAACTATAAGAAAAAGCCTGCCTCTTCCTTGTTCGGCGAAACATGTTACAGTCCGGCAATCTTTGAGAATAAAGCGCGCAAATGTCCAAACGGTTGAAAATATTTTCCCACACGCTGCGGCAAGTCCTTTGATAATGCTTCCGCGCCAAGCGGTATTGATTAACAATTCACGCGGGATTTTTATTTTAAGCGAGCTACATCTTTATAATTTTAATTTCTATTAATATTACTATTTAATTAATTTCTTATTATATTGATTGGCTGATTTGTTAAATTGTATGTATTAAAAAAATGAATTAGATTTGATTAGTCAATTTATAATACTTTAGAGGATTACTCATTGAATTAATGAATTATTAGAGAATTGTTTATTGCAATCGTTAATTAATTGATTTAATGATAATCCGGTATCACTAGGACCCAAACACTTCTTCCAATTTTCCGGTACAATCCTTTCATTCATCCCCACTATCCCCTCATATTCTTTCACACAATGTTCCCATTTTTCTTCTTTTTTTCTTACATATCCTACATCTTCTTTCACTCTCCTTCATCTAGTAGCTGTTTCCTCTCTCTTCACTTCCACATCTAAACCTTGCAATCATCCTTTTTTCTTTCTTGCTTAACCGTGACACTAAATATTCTGGCATTTTCCTCTCTACTTTTAGTGTTATAAACACATTCCCTTTTTGTCTCTCTCTCCTGCTTTTCCTCATCCTATATCTTCCTTTCTATCTCTTTAACAACATTCATTTGCGCAAGCTTCTCTTTCATAGATCGTCTTATTCTTTCATGTGATTTTTTTTCTATCTCTGCTCCATTCATTTATTCTTCCTTCTGTTTGTTCTCTTTTTCGACCAGCATGTACACTTTTCTACGGGACCTAATTGGTCTTTACGTAATGCCCAATTGTGTGAATCCTTGTTGGATAATTTTTTGTAAATTTCTTTATACAATCCTATATTTCTTATATGCTATCGTAGTTGACTATCATCGGTGTAGGCTCTGGAATTTGTTTTGATTGCGAGTTGACACAGACTGTCCTTTCGACTAATAGATGTAATGGAATTGTAGTAGTGGTGACTAAGATCTGCGGATATTGTTTTGGAGGACACTTGCACTACAATAAATGGGACTACGGACCCGACGAGAAAATTATTTCTTTTTAAATGTTATCTCATATTGATAATGTATAACTCATAGCAAGGTACATTATATTAAGTAATATATTTGAGTGACTTTCACTATTAAGTGAACTGCATTATTAATACAGACATAAGTTTATCGTTAGAAAGATATTACTAACTTTCACATTAAGCAAACACAATACTTTGCTCTAATAGATGAAACAGATGAGCTGATATAACTATAATTATACCATTATAGTTATTCCACGTAAGAAAATTAATTTGCTAAATTTATTATTGTTAAATATTAAATTTATTATTACTAGACACTCTATGATTGTATTAGTTGCATTTTATAAAACTAGTAGCACAGTAACGAGAAATGCAGTTACAAGGACTACCATGAAAAAATCGTTACTCACACATTTTTATAGGAGTGTTTATAAGCAGTTCTGTCCAATTTCTAAAGTACTGGGGACAAACTAAAAAGTCCAAATTGTTGAAATAGGATACATTACCAATAGGCCAAATTGCAGAAATCAATGTGTGCACTGGGATTTTCCGACTCCTTCACTAAAGTAGGGATATGTCCACTTCTATTTTAGTAACTATCAGTCTTAGTAGGCATAACAACTCTTGTGCTTATTGTTTATGAATTTCCTGTTAGACGCAGCATTTTCACCTAGATAAGTGCTTTCAAACATCGAGCTAAGTAGCAAATTAAAATCTCTAAGGAAATCTGCCCTCTGGAAGTTGCTTGAAAAAGTTGAACCCTTTTGCAGATCTAGTTTGAAGAAAAGGATCAGCATGGAGATCATAGAGCTCCAATTAATATATTGATTGCTGATTCTCAATATCCACATTCAGAGAAGCATTGAAAACTAGCAGTTTACTCTTAATATTTTTGAAGTCAGAAAATCTTTGATCAAATTCTTGAATAAAAACTTTAATATAAATAAACTTCCCATCTTCAGTTTCTTCTGACAACTCATGATAAGTTAGAAGGTGATAAGTCAGGCCTTAGAAAGTCTGGATCTTCAACTCGTCGAACAAGAATGTCATTATCATTGGTATTTTAAAAAACATTGAAATTTTATTTCTTAGGGTATATAATTTCTGAAAATACCTCCTACGGAAGTAATATAGAGATAGATCTCTATATTGGGCTTGTTGCTCATCCAAAAATCCCCGAAATCTGTAGTGAAATTGTGCCTTATTGTCAGTACATATCTTGTTGGAAACTGCCGGTACGATATTTTTTGCGTCACTTTATTTTACTTCCCACATAACGCCTCTTGGTGAATTATGAAGTGGAACATTGGGTATCTTGTTCCAGCTTTCCTAATTAGGTCTGTCAGTCTTTTGCCTGCTTTCCTCTTACACCGTGCATCATCGGTTACAAACACTTTTTAAAACCATCATATGTTCCACTGTTTCATTTACTGCTGTCAATACATCTGTGCCCTTCATGCATGGAGATACGAAAATGTGGTGAAATGTATTATTGAAAATGTGGTGATGGATTCGCTGTTGCCGAAGTAATAACGGAACAAGCGTCGACGATGCTCTTCTCGTGTCTTATGAGTTGTATCTCTGTTATCTCCGTTGTCTCAGTATGTTGAGTGGTTGGCGTCCCTTTTCCATTGACGTTGGCCTTCTTGCTTTATTATTGAAGATGTAGATACAAGCAAGGGATATGAAAGATTAACATAAGAGAAGAATTGAAGATTATAGATGATAAGAGAATGAAAGATGCAGCATAAAATGTATACCTGACCTGATTGATTTTCGTAGAATTACTATTGATTTGAGTTGATTTTTACATTTTAAATCAAAATATACAATCATTGGTAGCGCTTATATGGAACAAAATCAGATTCCCTAGTGCGATTTTATTGCTCGCTCTTTGGGAATAAGTTTGGTTATTTGGTGGTAGCTAAAGCTGGGGGAATCGTGCGAATTTGCTTACTCGACAATAGCTAGTGTAAGACCCAAAATGCATCTGAGGAACGCTAGATTAAGTGGCACCTTTTATGCGGAAGAAGTTGCTCCTAACGGATCGGCTGGCCAGTTGCACTTTACATGACTCTGCGACAAGATATGTGTGGTCGGAAGGAAATTTTTGCTGGAAAATTTTAGGTAGTCTAGGCCTTCGACCAATCAAAAATTTGTTCTTTACCCGTTAAGAAATTTAAGGATCAAAATTGCTCTATTTTGTTGATGAAAGTATAAGTGGTGGAACGTGTAAGCGGTGGTAGTAGCAGCCCTACTCTACCAAAATTTTAGAAGCATTTCATTGAATCCACCTTCTGCTAAAATGCGAGAGATAATACCCAATCGGATTAGTCGAAAGCCTCAAAAGGGTCAAAGCTGAACGACTTTCTAAAAACGAGTGGTGGAAATATTCGTTAACGCTTTTTCCAATTAATAATGATAATCATAAAGCGGCCCCGCGAAAGAAATATCCCGGTATAAAAATATGTTCTCTATCTGTGAAAATGCACTCATACATTTATAAGATAAAGGTTGCCGCTAGCTTTTGGTGAAAGATCTTACAGCGCGGTACCCTTTCAACATAAAACGTGAAGAAATTTACGTATGTATAAATGTCTGTATGCTTTTCTTTGCGGGTCGGCTTTTGTTTGACGATTATAATTTTCTTACGTCGGGTGTCTTGATTTTTTTTAGACGGATTTGGATTTTTATTTTAAGCATAGTAAATCTTTATAATATTAATTTATATTAATATTACTTGGTAATTAATAATTACTACATTGGTTTGTTGATTTCTTAAATTACATATATTTGAAGAATTTGATTAGTCAATTTATATTACATTAGCGAATAACTCATTGAATTGATGAATTATTAGAGAATTGCTTATTGCAATCGTTAATTAATGAATTAATGATAATCCGGTATCAAAATTGTTTGATGAGAGAGGGGAAGAATTACTACATCAACTTACCAGTAATATATCTCTAAGGGTGTGAGTTGTTTGGGAATTCTTTACCTCGTATCATAGAAGTTGTTCCTAGTTTGCTTTCCATCTATCCAGATTTATTTGTTGTAGATTGTAGATAAGTCTTGTCATGTATTACCTAACGTTTTATTATTCTCTAGACCTCCTTATGATATATTAGTTAATTTCGTCACACTTGCGTTCTTAATGTTAATTTTTGGCTTTCTCACACTCTTTTTAACCTTCTTGCATACTCTCACATAATATTTTGTCTTCTGGGTTACGTATCACTAAAAAAATTACTTAATATTATTGTACACTATGTCAAATAATTGTTTTACATACACAGGAACATGATGTAGTCATAGATAAAATATTTCTTACAACCTGAAGGGAATTACTGTAATACCTCCGGATTTTATTTAATAAAATATAGTATTTATCTATGCTTACGTGGAATTTGACTTCCATTGTAAATACCAAATTTTCAGAAAGATGATGTCGACTCTAGAGAGATGTTGACTACCACCGCTAGCCAAACGGCGTACACAGAGGGAGGAGAGAGAGAGAGAGAGTCAATGCAGAAAACCAAGCAGTGTTCGCACCACATTGCACATAGAGGGCGGAGAAAGCCATGCTGCAAGACGCCTGTATTCTCCTGCGTAGAGAGAGTTAGAAGAGAAAGAGAGATGAAAGCATATAGCGTTCGCATTTCGATGGCCTTCTTTTTTGCTGTTATTTTGCTTTTGGCAGATCTTTTTTACGTTTTTTTGTTTGTTTGCATCGATTGTAGAACGTGACCAAAAAATGGTACATATTATGAGAGACAGATATATTTTATTTTCTTTTATGGCGCCTTTGTCTTCTCGCGCTAATTTTTTTACTATGAGTTTGAGGATTTTACTTTGACGATATCCAATTTCAAATTAACAACTTAATGGGTTTGTCGAACTCTATGTTCATTGCCCCGAAAATTTCCTGATATTTTCTGGCCCTTCTGGATTTGAGAAAACAGCCTAATTTGAAAGAACTTCAAAATAAATAAATTGGGTCTTATTACACGAGCAGTATGTTACAAAAAAATTGTAACAGTGTTTATTTCTTTTAAACTGCTATAATCTAAAACAAATTTTATTTTTACTACTGTTATTAATTATACACCATATTCGAGAATTAATTACCTTTTGAGATTCTACAAAAACAATGAATAGAAATTTTGTAGTTCAAAGCTTTTCAATATATTTGTGTAAAAAAATTATGCAATTTTGCATGTGTTGGTAATGCCGATTTAAAAGGCAGATTTTTTTGATTGAAATTTTACAATGTATCCATGTGAGTGTCAACGGAAAGTGATGGATGGACTAAGACTTAATGAAGGATCGGGTGGAAATTTTATGCAGAAGACCTGGTGTTTTACATAAGCAGATGGCTGTACTGATTTAAACAGCTTCCGAAGTCATCTCATTGAATTAATGATGAAGACAATTCAGTCAGGGTGAACCGCTATGGTTATAATTCCTGGCGGATTAACCACAATTTTACAACCGCTGAATGTTTTGATCAATAAACTGTCATCCCTATGGAGATATCCCTTGAGATATAATTAATATGGACAATTCCAAATGCCATGTGCCATATACAGTCCAAATGGGGTTAAGGTATTAGAAATATCTAAATATACTTTGGGAGGTTGTAGTAATTATACGATTGAGAAGCATTGGTATACAGAAATACTTTTTTATATTTTGTATTCGAAATCTTAAATATGCATACTTACTTCATCTTACTAATTTAATTTATTTTAAATTGTTTCAGGCCTCGCGAGACCTCTACTGAAGTACTAACGAGTGATGGCTGTGAAAGCGAAGTGGGCACTTACTACAATAACAATAACAAAACATCAGCAACGGGAACAGGCATTATTGGTACAGGCGGAACAATGTCGGCAGGCGAGAACGGCCGACGGAGATGGTGTCCAGCCGCCGCAGCAGCAGCCATTTCAAGTCGTTTACGCGTGGAGAAGATTGAAGGGGGCGGTCTTGTCGTTGCCGGCGTGGTTGTGGCCGCTAATTGCCAAATCATTTTACCGATATTTGGTTTTTTATTTCTTCTTGTGGGATGCGTACTTACAGGTTCGTATAATACTACTCGAGTGCACATAAGAGTGCTTAACAATTTTCTTGACTATCTGAATATTCAAATATCTTGTATCCTGAATTTTCTTTATCCAAATATTCAAATTAAAATGCTGTTAACCCCCTATTGCATGACTTGTTTTTTGTTTTTAAAAAAATTAACACAGGTAAGGAATAACATTAAGATAGCTGTAAAATATATATAAAAAAAATTTAATTTAATGTTTAAAAAAAAATTCGTAAAAATACACTTTGTGACATATTTGGCACTTTATGCAAGTACATTAAACGACATTAAACTATTCAGAATGAAAGTTGTAAAAACAATTTCTATATTTATTTAAACAAAGCTGTAGACCACATTTAATAGATTTGATGTAACTCTTTCCTAGACATCCTGGATATTTACATCTCTGCCTTTCGTCACACCATATTGGCAAATGATCTAGTCCATCAGTGCGTACTTCTTCCGTCGGAAAGTCGGCTGCCGAACCTCTTTTATTTTTGGCTTTTAGCTCATTTTTTAAAGATTTACTTCGACGACCTTTTCTTACTGGCTTATCAGCTTTACAAAGGCATTCAGCGATAGTCAATGAGCCCAGCGATAGCCCAAGTGATAGAGGGGAGGGGATCAAATCTCCTAAACCTCCCCCCCCCCTCCCTTATCTACGTCCATAATATTAAGTATATTCAACCGAAAACTATAGAGAAGAGAGTTTATTGACCAACTGCTGACCGCAAATACTGACCGTGCCATAGAGAAAATTTTCTCCGTACTTTTTCCGCCAGTTTTCCCTCGATGATCTAATGAGACTGGTCGAAGAATTGGTTTCTGGTACAAGAAAAGAAAAAATCGAACTGCAATAATAATAGTGCCTCATTTAGTCAATTCAATTGGAACAAAAAATAAATCCGTTATTCAAGGTCAAATAAAAATTTTTTTGTTCTGTAAAAATTAATGTTTTTATTAGTTTCGAATGGTCAGATTTTAGGTTTTTATACGTTTTTATTTTAATTAATAATAAAAATGGTACGATAATTAAAAACATGTTGTTATTGTATATTTGTAAACACGTATTATGTGAAACGAAATAACATATTGGTCATTAGATTTTTTACGAGTTTCTAGAATCAGCTGTAAATATGCATACAAACATAAAACATAAATGAGACAATAATTGAAAATTAAAAATTAAATTTTATTCCTGTCATTCATGTATTTAATTTCATTCTGACACAAATTGAATGATAATTTAAATGACAAAAATATTGGTATCTTGAATTCGATATTAGAATAGAAATATGTAAGCGCACAGATCACCCACAATTATATTTTATTGCATCAGGGATTGAGGATCAGCTTCGGGACAAAACTCGGTGTTGATGATACGGAAGAATAAAATGATGGTAGTGTAAAAGTAAATGCTACTAAATGTTAACGATGATCTAGAGCAGAGTTTCCCAACCTTTTTTGGCTCGAGGCTCCTCGCATTACAATTTTGCCCCACCCATTTTTTGCATTTATATGATAAAAAAAAACAAACGCACGAAATTTTAACATTTATTATTAATCAAATTCAACCGTAATCTAATGAAAATAGTGATACAAATTTAGTTGTGCTTTACGTAATACTTATTTAGCGTTCGCCCCGAAAATGAATGGAGTATGAAATTGACGGCAAAACGCATTAAATGGATTTTTCTTTCGAAAATCCAAACGCATTGCCCCCTCATGGAACTAGTTGCTGATTAATGAATTATTGGCTTCTGTCTATTCGGTTGCAGTGTTGGCTCAAAGATGTAGGTGTTTACTGAAAAATTTGTTGTGTTTCTAAAGTCACTTACTAAATTTATGCAACCATATTAAATTTATGCAACCATATTTAAATTTAATTTCAACATTGTATTGATCCGAAAAATATAATATGCAGAGAAATATAAATCCAACCAGCATAGAAAAGCATATGGATATTTATAAATACGCAAATTCTCTCACCTCAGAAAAGAGCGACAATTTGGCAAAGCGCTCCACAAACCTTGATCTCCCTTAAATATGTGTGAGTGGCTAGTCACACGTGTAGGATATTTTCGCATTTCAATAGTTGTACGAACTTTATTATTCTTTAGTTTTATGACTTGACGTATATTTCACCCGCTACATTTTCAACGAGTCGTTAAACTTTGCACCCTTTTGTGCTTTTGACGAATCCGGTTGGATATCAGTTCTCGAATTTTAGCAGAAGGCGTTTTCAATGCAATTAGTTCTTCTAGATTTTAACGGCAGAAAGTTACCCACCATCGTTTGGAAACTACGACCACTTACATTTTCTTAGATATCCGTCACAAAAGCAATGCGAATTTGATCCTTATCAATCTCAACGGATCAGTAAGGAATTTGTACAACGTTCCTAAAATTTTGTAACAAAAGCTGTTTTCAAACCACGCGCATCTTGTCACCGAGTCACGCAAAATGCCACTGGCCAGACGATCCATCAGAAGCAGCTTCTTCCTAGAAAATTCCACATAAAAGGAGCCACTCAATCTAGCATACATCAGGCGCATTTCTGGCGGTTTATGAGTGAGAATCTCGCACAATTTAATCAGAAATAATTCTCCATAAGTGCCCAACGTATTCTTGTCGAGTGTTTACAAAGGCTAATAACGACTAATAAACACATTAAGTTTTACAGAATAAAAATTGAAACCAAACCATTTGTTTACCTTGAATAACGAGATTTATTTTTTGATCCACTGCTTTGGTCTAAATGA
Organism: Adranes taylori; assembly: GCA_009867245.2. Lineage (NCBI taxonomy): Eukaryota > Metazoa > Arthropoda > Insecta > Coleoptera > Staphylinidae > Adranes > Adranes taylori. The sequence continues at coordinate 8,054 of WYDF02093542.1, read as the reverse complement.
GACATAATTCTTATTGCAATTTGAATTTTTTCTTTCTTGCATCAGACTAATCCCATTAGATCGATTAGAGCACGTCTACTTTGCGAGACATAATCAGATCGTGAAAGGGAGATGGGCAATGCGTTGCGTTTTAAAAAGAAAAATCCATTCAACAACGTAAATCCCACTTACTAATTAATTTTGTTACATCACTCATTCATTCAGCCATTAATTCAGCCATTCGATCCTTGTTCCCGACATGTCCAGACAACACTCAACTAGCAGCGCCCCATCCGCGGTTCACCTTCGCCCGCGACGTACTTACGATCATAGATTAGGTTAAAGGGGATATATAAGACAATATCTAATTATAACCTAGGGGGGCTTGACACAAAAATGGTTAGGAAACTCTGCATTCGATAAACGATAGAAAACTGGCAAAAAAGCATGGAGAAAATCTTCTCCATAGCACGGTTAATATTTGCAATGAGTTTTTAAATTTATGTAATCTGAAGACTGGACTTAACTACTTTTTTGCGGACCCCATCGCAACACTAAGCATTAAAGGATATAAATTTAATCTTAACATTGTTTCGTGGACCCCAAGGACTCCCGTTTACGAACCGGCGACTTACACTATTCCGTAGCAGGTCTTAAATATTCTTAAGCAAGGTGGACACGTGTTTCTAGCATAGAATTATAGCTTTTATCAACACCTTTTCTTATTCCAAATATAGGCGTATGGTTTCATTACATCGAACTATGAATCCGACACTTAACCATTACGCTATGAAAGCCCGTACAAATAATTATTAAAATTTCTCATTTAAACGTTGATTGTATGTAAGTTTGCATTCATTAAGATGTTATATTTTGAATTATTCGCTGTATGCAATATGGTATAATATATTGTAGCAGTTATGTGTTATGCATTTGGACGAATTAACACCTTTTACAAATTGAGATGCCTTGGATGAGTCGATAATCTTCTCCAGTGACGTGGTACAACCATCCTTTACCTGGGGTCGGCGGAAACGGTATTTCTCCTAGCGTTGTCGATGGTAGTGATGAGCCGTGTGGCGTCCACGGAGTTTCTTCTTGGCTTAGCGACGGGTTCCAAGATGCAGTTGTGTAGTTTGTGCGGATGGTTCTGTATTTACCAGCGGATGGTTCTGTATTAGCGTTGTGTTCGAGAGTTCTGTCTCGGTCATCTCGGTCGAGCCAGCGAGGTAGCTGGTTGGCGTTCCGCCTCTTCTGTCGTCGTCTTCCCTGTTGTCTCCTTGTAAGTGAAGATACAACGACGCGATTTAGAATATGGAGGTGCGAAAGAAGAGTTAAAGATTAGATAGTTGATGAGAGATACGGAAGATCCACCCGAAGGATTTAAATGTGTGTTTATGTGTATACCTGATTTGCTGGTATAAATTTTGTTCAATTGACTTTGTTGAATTTTAATAAAAAAATTTAGACGAAAAATTAAATTGTGATTGTGCTGGTGGAACCATACTTAAAAATGCCCAAACAGATTCATCTGTGCGAATATGCTCACTTTACACGAATACTTGACCATTTACTACAGAATTATTGCTGATAGCGATGTGCGAAAGTTTTTGGTGTTGCCGGCGGTATTTAGACAGGGCCTGGACGAAATTTCTGCTAAAATCTTTAGGAAGGGAAAATTTTCTACCTGTAAGAAGCGTCCTTTCATACGTTACGAAGTTTAAAGAACAATGTCGCATCACATTCTTGCCAAGATTCTAAAATTCTATGATTCTATAATAGGGCGCTCGTCCATTACATTTAACGTGCAAACGAATAACGAGCTACAACCCAACCCCCTTCTACTACGGACACCAACCAATCAAGGGAATGGCGGCGACAGCTTTTACGTGGAAAACGTTCAAAACGGCGTACGCTTCTTTAAAACAATAGAAACATCTGGTTAGACGAAGGTAGCGCCCTCAAAGTGTATCGAACCAATTAAGAGTTGTTTGTTGAAAATATGATCGCATCGTTTGAGATTTCGGAGATTTCAGATGTTTGTTAGAGATCGGAGATCGTAATATCTTTCGGCCATACAGGGGCAATGAACGCAGAGTTCATTAAACCTATTAAGAGTTGTGTACTTGAAATTGGATTTCGTCAAAGCGAAATCTTCGAATGCACAGAGAAAAGTAGCCTGCGAAGCCAAAGGAGCCATAAAAGAGAACAGAAAATATCTCTCTCCTAATATATATGTAGACAATTTTTTGTTTCTCCTTCAGCGTTCGAATAAGCAAAAACCTGAAATGGAAAGAAAGGGAGAAATAGGCAAATTGAAAGGTATGTGTTGGAATGTAGCCGACTTAAAAAACAAAATAAGGATGAAAGATTTAATTGAATATATAAGTTCATTTGATGTTATTGGTTTAGTAGAAACATGGGTAGAGATTAGTGGTTGGAAGGAAGTGGAAGAGAGGTTGCCATGTGGTTTTAACTGGATTATTCAGGGGGCAAAGACAGTGCATGTACGAGGTAGGGCGTGCGGTGGGATAATAACGGGCGCTAGATGGGGATAAAAGTAGAAAAAAATTGATAAATCGGATTGGGAGGGGGAGATTGGAAGGATGATTGAGGTAGGAGGAAAGAGGATTATGTATTTGATAATATATGTGAATGAGGAATGGAATTTGGGAGAAAGGTGAGGAATGACAAGGGTGGATGGAAACTTATGGGATGTGATGGTAATTATGGGGGATTGGAATGTGCGTACTGGGGAAGATGCTTGGGAAAAGAAGTGTGTATATGGAGAGAAAGTCAAAGGACTAGGTGGAGAATGTGGAAGAAAAGAGATTTTTGGAATGGGTGGGTTGTGTTTGGGAAACGGTTGCACAGAAGGAGATTGGGAAGGGGACATAACGTTTAGAGGGCATGGGGGAGGGTCAGTTGTAGACTATGTGATAATTAGTGACAATGCTGGGGAGGTTTTAGATAGTATGAGAGTGGGTCAGAGGGTTGAATTAGATCACTTCCCTATAGAGACAGAATGGAAGATAGGTATAAATGAATAGTAGAATGGGAAGATGTGGAAGATGGGATGGATGGAGAAGGGATGTATGTATGGAATGAGGATGTGAAAAAAGAGATAGAGGTCAGATTTTGTAAAGCGGATTGGGGAAGAATAAATAGTATAGGAGAAGTAACAAGAGTGGTAGTAGGGATGTTCGAAAGGAGAAGAAAAAGATGGGTAAAAATAAGGAAAGGGAAGATATGGAAGTGGATGAGGAATGGATAATGAAGAAAAGTAAGGTCAGGGAGGTATTGAGGAAAGTAAGGGAGGGAGAGGCGGAATGGGATGAGTATAAAGAAGCTAAACAGGAGTGGATATTGGAGGAGAAAAAGGTCAAGGAAAGAGAGAGAAAACATAATGAGGGTAAAATATATAACATAAGGAGTGTGAGGGCTGTAGGGAGATACTTGAGAAGAAGGGGGATGATATAGGGTAAAAAAGGAAGATGTTATATAGGTATAAGTGAATGGGAGGAGAAGTGTAGGAAGGAAGGTTCAGTGAGGGAATAGGGAGAGAGTTTGTAGGTAATGAGGAAAGACGAGTGATGCCAGTGTATAAGAGAGGAAACAGAATGGATGCAGAGAGCTATAGGGTAGTGACAATTATGGATGGGTTATATAGACTGTATGTGAGGGTGATAAATAGGAGGTTGTAAGAAGAAATAAGGATGAAAGGAATTCTGTCGCACGTAAGTTTGGGAAAAGAGGGGACCGGGTTAGATATAATAAAAAGGGTTAAGTATGAAAGAAGTAAAAGAAGGTAAATAGAGTAGGTTAGAAATAAGAACAGATGAAAATATGGAGGGGATAGGTAATGGAGAATATACAAATAAGAAGAAGAATGAATAGAGGAGGTGTGACAGGCAAAAAATAAGAAGAAAAACTAGTGTGAAGCATGTAAGGAATTTAATGGAGGAATGCAAGAATAAAAGATTTTGGATGGGCGGTGTATGGGAGAAGTTGTGGAAGAAGAGAGGTGTGATAAGGATTGGGGGGAGAGGAAGTAGAAATAAGGAAGGGATGTATGATGTATGACGAGATTAGTTAGGGATAAGTGAAATAGCCTTTCCTTCTCACTGAATAGGTGTTTGTTATGTGTTTTTTTTTGCAGATTTGAATTTATAATGAAATATTGTTATCGTTAGGTTAAGTATTTATATGTCAATAAAGGTTGATTTATTTTATTTATATAAACATTCCGGTTGCATTTTTAAAAATGGTTAAAATTTTAATGTTTTATGGCATAATTCTTGTAATAGTTACATATACAATATACCGTACTTCTGAAATAAAAATGACCTTGCAATTAAATTATCTTTATTGCCATTTGCTATACATCCTGCAAGAATTACAGTTGTTAATAAGCGTATTACGGGTACATTTATTGAAGTACGTAAGTATAATATATATTTGGAACGTAGATCGTCGTCACTAGATTTTCTATAGCAGTAATTTGGTTTGTAAATAAAAAGAATTGGTTCTGTTTGTTGATTATGTTTATTTAGACCTTTAAATTTTGTAACATTAATTTGCAAAGATAATATTGGTCAAGTGACCGCCGCCAGAGTTAATGCACATTCCAGCTTGTTTCATAATAGTTTACATGACTCTGGCCATAAATTTGCTACTTCTCTTCGAATGTTTTTCTTTATGGCCTGCAAGGTATGTATGTGGCTTATTCATGCAGACTCGTAACTAGACAACAACAAAAAACCGATTGTCAGAATCCTGGGACCCTGAAACCGGGCAATTCGGATTACAAAGTGCAAATCGCCAAAATGAGAGATTAAGAGCCGGGATCTTGTTTATTAGAATGTTTACTGCCCTTCGTGTTGTGTGTGCGGTTAAGTCGTCCTGCTGGAACCGCATGTTCTCCAAACCTAATTTCTCAATTTGAGGCAGGAACAAATCGTTAATCATAGTTCTGCAACGCTCACTAGTCACAGTAAAGGTGTCACAGGAAAGGCCTCGAAAGAACATGAGCCAATCTTCTTTTCTTTGTAAACGCTATACCAAACAGGCATAGCCACGTCTCTTATAATAATTTTTAATAGAAAATCATTCCCATCGAGGTTTAAGAAGACATGATGAAATTATACGCGATTGGAGGTCTGCAGGTAATAGCTGATGCATTGTTTGCATTTTGTACAGGTACATCTTCAAGTCTAATCAAAATTCGTCTGCTGATACGCAATTTCGTGGTTGATGTTTGAGCTACAGCCATAGCAACGATATTCTGGAACAACGGCTGCTCTGGGGCCGCACGCGTCTACTTCTGTTCCGTGTTGAGTCAATCTTTTCGAGGCGAGCGGCTAAATCCTACGGTGTTTGCCCACAGGGAATCGATGACCAAATTTACTTGAGTCAAAATCACTGACCGATTAAAACATTGACACAATTATTCCGCGTTTATGAAGAAATTATTCCGTGTTGCGATCCACGGTTTCTCTACGTGTATTCTGCTTCTGTTTACTTCACAAATACCAAAACCCATGATGGCATAAGACGCCATTTGCAAAAATAAGGACATCTTCCGATAAGATGATGATTTGGCGCCATCTTGTATCTATATCTAAATATCTAATTCTCTCGTATACATATATGCAACAATATTGTAATATTATTAGTTGAAGGTATCCAGGGGAGGTATCCAGCCAATTTCCTTATTTTTCCGAGCTTTTCGATACGACGATCGATGATAGAATGGTCCACATTGAAGTCTTCGGCCACCATTGTCGTTGTCAAACTTTGGTCATCTTCCACGTCTGCCAAGGGTACATGATTGTCGAAATTTTATGATAGACCTCTTCTGCAACTGTGAGGTTTGTATCGCCCGATTTCTTCTTGAATCATCTGTCAACTTGGCTTTTGCTGATTGTTCCTTAGCCAAAAAGATCTTTGAGATTGCGAAATAACTGTTTACATTGATGTTCCTGTTTCTTCTGAAAGCACGCGTGCACATAATCTTTCTTATCAAAATAGATCGTCTCAACAAGTGATTCCCACTAAGCGGCTCGAAAACGTCAACAAAGGAAACGGCTCCAAATTTGTTGCTCCAACAAAACAAGGTGGTTCTCGGCGCCCTAAACAATTAAAAGGAATTAATCTTACATTGACTTGTTCCTCGGAATCAGACACAGATACAGAAATTAACTTGGAGTCAGAGGAAGAGGTAACAGTTGTGGATTTTGTTTCGTCAACAAAATGAAGCAACATTGATCCTTAAATTTCTCAACGGATCAGAAAGGAATTTTTCTAGTGGTCAGAGTTCAAAGTTTCCTAAGAGTTTTAACAGAAATTTCCTTCAAGCCACGCCCATCGTGTCGCCGAGTCACGCAAAGTGCTACTGGCCAGTCGATCCGTCAGGAGCCACTTCTGGCTAGAGAATTCCATATAAAAGGTCCACGTGATCTAGCATCGTAGATGCAATTTGGGAATTGTGCTCTTCGGATGTGACGTGAGAACCTAGCTCTATTTGAAGTAATAGTTAACAATAGAAACTACTATATCTATCTTTTCACAGCTGGGAGAATGATTTGTTCAAAAGTAGCGTAAAGTCAATGTTTATTCAACCATCATTTTTAAATCAACTATTAAAATTAAATATACAAATATCTACGATCAAAAGATAATCAAAGATAAACATCAAACTTACTCAACGCAACTTACACTTTTGTAGACTCTTTTGAATTTCTCATCTTCAATTTATTTCATTTTCCTTCTCGCATTTACATTTATAGCCATTCCCCTGTTTAACCACACGTCAATGGAACCAGGAAGAAGCAGTTGTTAATCAATAAGCCAAGCAGAGAGTTCTTCACCAGTCACCGGGTACCGGATCTATTCAACAACGACTATAATCCATTAGATTCTAATTACGGCCAACAATAAAGTCAACATTTCAATACTTAAACCCGCACCAGAATTCATGAATTCGAGTGGCGACGTATCGTTAGAAACGTTTCAGTAATTAGAACCATCCTCAGGACCGAAGAACAAATAATAACAAAAGCCAATTTAAATCTAGTTCGATACCTTTGATCTTTTAATTTTTGCAAAAAAATAGAATATGGTAATGGATCACCTTAAATATCTGTTGAATTATAATTAGCTTCACAATTTAATGTCAGTCACCATATATATAAGTGTGTAATGAAATACCAATAATTATTTCTCCCCCCCCCCCCCTTGATAGAATTATGTACGAGCATTATTTATGTTATGAAAAGAAAGAAAGCAGTATGGTGGTTATACAAAGAAAATAATAACAAAACCACGATCCTGCTTTTATGAGAGAAAAATCCGTAACACACTTACCACTAAGCTCCAGTTTGATGTGTTAAATTTTTGGAGATGGTTCAAGCGAAATATCTCCAACCTTTGCATACCTTATTAAAAATGGAAATTTAATTTGAGTTTTCTTTCATATTCTAATTGTTTACATGGTTTTTCTACTTTCGTGTATAAGTAAAGCAGTAAGTTTTCTATATGTATAAATATTATTACAATTTTGATGTATAAATAATTATTTCCTACTTCGCAAATATCAAAACAATAATTTTATTTACTCCTTGGGTAATAAAATCACCAACTAACAAATATTTTCAGACGTTCCGATAATACTTTGCAATAAGATAGAAAGAGAAAAACTAGAAGACCAATAAGATAAGCAATAAGATAGAAAGAGAAAATCTTCATGCAATAAGATAGAAAGAGAAAAACTATTGTATTGGCGAAGAAGGCTGCATAGCAATTGAACAGTCACTATTGTTGAGGGGATTGGCGAAACCAAAACGAAATGGTGAAAGAACGTTTCTAAAAAACTATTACAGATATTTATTTCAAATTTTCTTCATTCGACAAGTAAAGAATCATTCAGATACGGAAATTTTTAAAATAAAATGATGTGTTGTAGTCATCACGTCGTAATATAGTCGCAATGTGTATTATGATGATGATTTTTTTCCAAAAAGTGGAATTCGATTTTTTGAAAAAGTAAGTGTGCATGAGGTATATTGGACCTTCTA
>WYDF02093531.1:0-10827 GCA_009867245.2 Adranes taylori | reverse complement strand
AAGGCAGCATGACACCTACTTATCTGACACAACTGGGTTAAATAAATCTGTTTCGCTTACCTGTTAGAAAGAAATCTGTAAATAAACTAGGTGAAACATTTAATACATATTTGGGACCTAGCGTGTAGTTGTTTAGTCGAAGACTATGAATGAACTACTAAAACGGGGTACTGACGACAGCTTCTCTAATGCTGGAAATTCGTATCCTATATGTCCGTTCCAAGCTACGTGAATTCACATGACATTAACAGCTATTTGAAATTGGACTAACTCATCTAATCGTCATATCTTTTTAGATTAATGAACAAAATTAATAAATTATTTCGTGAAGTATTACTTTTCCAATACTTTTTGGAGGTCATAATTACAACACTTATATTTTACGTTATAGCGCTTGACTAGTAAGTATAAATTTATGTGACTATTTTCCACATCCCAGCATATACACAAAAATATAAATAAATGATACGTATAAGACTGGGTCTGAAAATACTGGTTATACGATTTAGGATGAGTGACGGAATGTGGATGAATCTGAAATGATCATAACTTACTGGCTTTATGAAAATAATAAAAAAAAATTTCAAGCAATTCATTGTGTCATTTAGAATACACAGTATTTATAAAATATTAGAAGATCTTTCTGCATACAGTTTTCTAGATTCCGCTAGAAAGCTTGATTAAAATCCGAACAGATTTTACCATCACTTTTTCTGATTTGAGACAATTATAAAGCATGCTACTCTATTACGCAAAATTTATAGAAATGAAATAGTGACATATTATAAAAGAGTAAACACCAAACATAAACAGATATACCAATACCTCATTTAGAGTTTTTAAGACCGCGATTCCCGTTGGGTTATACATGTTTATTAAAAACGATATTTTCATATATTCTTACTCTCGAGTTCTTGCTTTCAATGATATTTGTATTACCGAAACAAAAATATGTTATATTTCTAAATAATTTTCAGTTGTAATTTTGTATATAAATAATGGTTACGCGTAATTTTACAACTTGAATTTTGTTTTCAAGCAAAGTAAATCTGGATAGTATCATATGTTATATGTTATTAATAGCAGCGAATATGGAAATGTTTTTGTATGCGGAATGCGGTTCTTTAATACGGTATCAGGTAACAGAGCTAATAAATTATTATTCTCTTACACTAAGTATTACAATTACAATATGTACAGAAGTAAATAAGTTAGCATTAACTTTTTGAAAAAAGTTAATGCTAAATAATTGAAAAAGTCATCTTTTTGTTCTAATATCACGCGAAAATTCTACTTTGTATCACTAGAAACAAAGCTGAATTTAAGCAATTATTTTGAAATAAGTTACATATTTTAAAAATTGACAAAAGAATTTTCTATTAAGTGTTTTGAGAAAGGTCTAATAAAGTTCCCTGCAGATTATTTTTTAATATAATGTTTTTTAGGCATTTTCATTACAAGATGCTATATTTGAATCAAAATGGTGGAATTTTAATGACAATAGAATGAAGATAGATTTTATAATGATAATACAACGAATACAAATATTCGAAAATATTTCTATAGGTGGAGTATGGAATTTAGATTTAGAAGCTTTTATAAGGGCTCTTAGAACTTCGTTTTCTTGTTTTATGGCTATAAATGTTTTAGAAGGAAAAAAATAATACATTGTTTACGATAAAAAAAATCTGCATATGGCTATTCAACAACGTAAAATGATTCTTTGTTATTATAATATGCATAATATAATATTAAATTTTCAAACTATATGAGGGCTGCTTTTAAAATTTCCGGATAGAAGAAGACAAGAATAACTAGAAATAAAATAATAATTTATTGCTTTTCAAAATAGTCCCCTTTACAAAATAGTCCTTTATACATTTTTTTCATGCGAATAAACCAATCATCAAAGCATTTTTTCCACTCAGAAGATAGTACACTTGAAATCTCATTTTGAAACACTTCTACTGCATCGTTTGGAGATGAAAATCGTTTGCCGCGTAGTCGATTTTTTATTTTTGGGAAAGTAAAGAAGTCGTTAGGACTTAAATCAGTACTACATGGAGGATGAGACAACAATTCTACCTTTTGACTACTCAAAGAGTTTACTGTTCGTTGCGCAGTATGAGAACTGGCATTGTCATGGTGCAGAATGATTCGTCGCGTCCTATTTGTTTTTTGCAATTCAGTGATAACTTGCGGTAAATAAATGGATGTATACCATTCTGCAGTAACAGTTCTGCAGAGAGTGACTTTTGTGGCTTTGATTTCATCTTCGAACACCCAAACAATTGACTGCTGTTTCGTTTCTGATCTATAAGCATAGATCCAACTTCCTTCACCACTAATGATATCGTAGATCAAATTTGATCTCCCTGAGTCGAATCGTTAAAGCATTTCTTCACACCATTTCACACGAGCCTCTTTCTAAGCTTCTGTTAAATTATAGAGGATCCAACGGCAACATATTTTTTTAACTCCTAAGTGATGATGTAAAATTTCATTAACTTATTTCATACCCGAGCCTAAGTGTGACTCAATTTCTCTATACGTAACATGATGATCTGACATTATCATATTTGGTACACCATCAACATTATCAGCAGTTTTCGATGCCAATGGTCGACCTTCACGAAATACAGTTGTCCTTGAATGTGCCTCTTCACCAAATGTAATTTTCAAATTTTCGATGCACTTCTTTTCACTTTTTTTAAACCAAAATAAAATAAAATCATTGCTCGAAAATGTTCTCTATTTAAATCCATTTTTATTGAATTCTAAATAATTTTAATAATTTATAGTAACGAAACGTTTTGATATATTTACAATGTGTCGCTTTTGTTTGACAACTGACAGATAAAACTTCATGCCGCTTCATAATTTAATAAGCGTTTAAGTACAGTGCTGCCACATCCCGATATTTTAACAGCCCATATTACATCAAATTGTGTTCAAAATAATATTAAAATCAAAATATATATAAATATAATATATGTAATTTAATTTCACTAAAATACAATACTATTGAAGCAGTACATATAAAAGTTTCTAAGAATACTAAAAGATATCGATGCTAAAAATCCGAAGAAAAGGAGAACTTCTTTTTAACAGAAATATACATTTAACTAGATTATTCTACAGTTGAAAATTGATTTAGTATATACCATCGTTAGGTGTACGGGTTACCATTGTTTAGCACAGACCAATTTATTCTGGGGTACATGTTTTTTTGCACCAACGCGGTTTTAAGTTGTTGTCTATTTAGTCGTAATTAATAATACCAGTTTATAAGATTTTGATAGCGGAAACTTATATGCAAGGTACTACGTATTATGTACATCTGAGCGACAATTATCGTCTGAGGCCACGCGCCTAAATTCGTTTGTTTCTTGTTTTAACGTTTTTCGGTTAACCCTACTTTTGAGCTCATATTATATAAATAATTATTAAAAAATAATTTGTATAAGGACTACAACTATTATTGTTGCTGTTGTAAGTAAATATTGATGCTCACAGGAGGTAAAATATTGTACTTCAAAAGTGGTAAAGAAAATTATATGTTTAAAAATTTTGACATAGGGAATCTAGATCAATCACAGGCGATAGCATTCCTCAGCCTACAGTGCCCATTTCAATTTGGTGAAATGTATAGATAAGATGAGCATATGCGAGAGGATGATGGTTATAATTCCAACTATACTGATAGCAAGTTGTATTACTATATATGCATTATACATTGATATTTTTGAAAATGATAGAAAATAGATTCTGCCACTAAATGAAAAAGTGTGTTTCATTTTTGTAAACCCGTAGTACAGAACCAACTTACCAGCAGCAAAGGCCATCTGTAGCCCATGAGTCATCGAGATATATATATAAGAGAAACATTGGTTGAGACAAATAATATACAGTAAATTTACTATTAGAATACCCGCTATATCACAACTGTCTATGAGTCATCAAGAAATATATTTAAGAGAAAATAGGTATAGACAAATAATAGTCAGTAAATTAACTATAGGATAGCTCCTCTTGAGTAAATGAGACAAGCATGTGTTTTATTTTTAAAATATTTTTATTCTAAGAATTACAATAAATCAGATTTATTTATATAACTATTATGCTTATTTGGAAATCCAAGCCATTTAATGTAGAGTTTATCGCCTTTCCGTCGTAGAACTTTTTCAATTAGATAGGCACCAGTATAGATATTTACATTTTATTATTATATTGTAAAAATCACATATTATGCGACCCATATTATGCTATTCATTATGTCGCAAATTACCAAAAAACGTTTCATCTTGAGTTAGTGTTTTCGGTAGTAAATCCCAAAACATTGCAAGTTGTCTGTCTGCGAATCGGGTTCAAATTGAAAATTCTGGAATAAACGGAATGTGATATGGTTCTAGACAATTATCGTCCAGTGCAGATATATTATTTATAACATTCCACATCAAATTTTTGAATACAGATATTGAAAAAATAGAGTTACTTTGTAGAGCTGTTCAATATTTTACATTTTTGATGTTCTCGCACTCAGTGCTGAAGATGAAACGAGAGTTTGTGCTTTTTTCGTTAACTTTACGTCGATGAATGTGGTTTGTAGAACGTGAAACGAAATTTATCAATGTACTTCATGTAAATCGTAGTACAAATGCGCTTATTACATTTTCCTATCGTTTTTTGTATGCTCATCTTGGAAATGGAGCATACAAAAAACACGAAAATAACACGAAAATTGAAAGTGACTATTGAAATTGAAAGTGAGTTAAAACCCAATTTGTGAATATTTTATTTCGATTAAATTTTGTTAGAAATTTTTTAATAAAATATACATGGTAACAAATGGAAACTTTTTAAGATTTTCATATTGTTCGAGTTGGACCCCTCACGTTTCGTATCTGAGGGGTCAAAGTCGAACTGGACCCCTCACTTTACACAGAATCACGAAAGCTATCAAAATTTATAAAAATATATAAGGTGTTTTATAATATATATATATATATTTATATTGTATATATAAGGATTTTTAAAATTAGTAGAAGGGATTAGTCGATTCACCGGCATTTCCACCACATCGGGGGCATGTAGTAAGTGTCGTGGCTTCAATGCCGTCGTCAAATCCCTACGCTCTGAGTGGTTCACGTCATCAATACTGTTCTCTGGTTAGCTGTTGAGTTGATGACGTCATCGATCGACCAATAGGACGCCATTCGACACTGTATCCCTACCACAATGGAATTACATCCCCCACCATAGCGAAATCCACCGCCACTACTACTTCAACACTACACATAGAAACAATAGTTATTATGCAATACTGGTTAGATATTGCGCATCTTGTATTGCGAAATATCCAGTTAAATATAAATAAAAAGGTCATGCGACATCAATGTTTGTAAACAACAAAGGACGTGGTCGCCTTGTTTGTAAACAAAGAAGCACGTGGTTGCGTTGTTTCTAAACAAAAAAGCACATGGCTGAGTAAAAAGCACGTGGTGTAGTCCCGAAAGCGTGTCGCGAAAAAATTCAAGTTTGAATTCAACTTATAACGATTTTCAAGATGGCCGCCAACCCGATCAGCTGATGATGTAAGGTTATGAATTACGCAATGTAGGTTATATATTGCGCAATGATGAGAAGTAATACTGATAAGGAATTCTATACGAAGATACCCGTGATGATACACGATGTAAACGATGATATCCGAAGTTCAGTCGGTAACTTCATACAGTCACCATGACGCGCAAATATTTCACGGACGATGAAATACGTGCAATATTAGAAGATATTAACAGTAGTTACGAAGATGAAATTTGCGATGAAGATGAAAGTGATACAGAAGACAAAGCACAGAGATTCCTAATGAATTTTTTGTGGAAAAATATTCCGATCTTGAAACATCTGCGGAATCTATAACATTTTATACGTCCAAATCAGGTTTTCAGTGGCAATCTCATCCAAACCCTGGAACTAGAAAATGTGCCCGTAACTTTGTAAATGCATCTGTTGGGCTCCAAAATGCAAGTTAAATGCTTTTAAAAACGCTCCAAATTACTACACAATGGTATATTATTTTCTTGTATAACTAATCTTTCTGCTTGGATGACTGTTTCGCACAGATCATTTGCAACGAGAGTTACAATTTAGTCACGACGTTGTCTTGAAAAGTAAAACTTCAAATTTTGAGAGGAGGTTAAATTTTTTTCATGGTCCATTCCAAAGATTAATTATTGAAAATAATAAACAAACATCTCTGATATAAAACTTACATATTGCAATGTAATCTACAGATTACTTTAGAACTAGAACCATTACTTACAACATACTGAGCTAGATATGTGGATACGCAAATATGTGGGAAAACGAATAAAAAACAATGAAGGAAATCCAAATCTAAGTCAGTGGATCGATATGCTCTAGAGGAGTTGCAGCAAGCATTTGCTGGATTGTCAGTGGCAGAAATAGTGGAAGGAAACTACATGTTACAGAAATGTGTACTGAAAATGCTATATTCAAGCAACCATTTTCACTGCAGTACTTTCTAGAAATAGATTCAAATTTTTAGATATATTCATTTTGATGATCCCGAGACTAGGCAGCTAACAAAGGAAGTAAATAGCGTGCCATTGGAAACTATCCGCACTATTTATGATGACTTTATGAAAAATTGCCTAGACAATTATTCACCTAGTACGAATGCCATTTGTTGATGAAGGTTTGGCAACATTTCATGGAAAATGTCCTTTCCGAGTATATATAAAACCATGGATGTTATGAGATAAAAATATGGGTTTCTGAGGATTCCGACATAGCTTACATGTTCGGCAGCCATGTTTACACGGGTATGATATACAATAGATAGGAAATACATCAGGTACAAATAGTAGTACTAGATATGGTCAAACTTTACTTTGGGGCATGGAGAGGAGTCAGTACTCACATCGTTTTTGCTTCCATTCCACCGGTATAAAAACTCTTGAAAAAAAAACTGACGATAACTGAAAAGCTGCGAATGAATAAGCAAAAGATTCCACAATAATTTCCTCCAAACTCTATGCGTGAAGGACACTCATTTATATTTGGTTTTACCGGTGAAATTACATCCGATTCATATTTTCCCCGATAAAATAAAGCAGCTATTTTTTTATCAATGTGCTTCGCCGATGCAGAAACGGACCAATCAAAGAGAGAAGAAAACGCCAATCATAAATTTGCACTACAAAATCACTAAAGGTGATGTGGATTCTGGGAATAAAATAACACGGTAACACTGGTGTAGAAATAAAGGAAAACGCAGAACATTCCATCAGATACTATGTCAACAACTTGCATTTCCGAAAACTAGAGAAAGTAATTGTCAAGGCATGCATAAATTTATTCTAGATGCAATTTGTCTATTTCTGACAGAAATAGTTAAATTTGTCCGCGAAGAGAAGATAGGAAGTTTAGAATTAAATGTACCGAATGAGGAGCGACAGTGTGCAACACACAGAAAAGAAGTGAAACAGTTTTTCTGTATTAACTCTCTAAATGATGCTCAGTGAGTCCAGAATAGAAAGTAAAGTTTTAAGCAAAAAAAGAAAGTAAAGCAAAAAAAAAACAATTAGTTTACTACCTCTTTTTGTTATAAAGTCAGAATAGAATTTCTGACTTTATTTTTTAAACTTTATTTCGGATATGCTTGTACAATAAATTATATAACATTATAATTGTAATTCTATTTCATAAATAATATATTCCTTCCTAAATATATTCCTAATTTACAGTTCAAAAAACCACAATAACTGAAAATTTCATGTTGGTTAACTTGGTTACCCCGCTTGGACGATGCCGTACAATTTCAGGTTTTAGTCACTCGAGAGTTAAGCACATATCTGTAATAGCACATAATTAAATTTGATGGCTTTGTGGATAAACATTTGTGACCTAATTTAATCCATTGCATGTAAGTAGTTACTGAAAACATAAGTTTTGAATCATTCACTTTAAAGTGACCGATTCACCTAAGAAATAAGAAACTACAAAATGGGTGAAGGGACTTGAGAGTATATTTCAGAATCTATAAGAAGAGTGGTGAGCCTTGTCTTTATAATTCAGATTCAAACGTCGATTTCAATTATGAATTAGGACAAGCCGCCGAGGAAGTTAGAGATAACCAGAGTAATTGGTTTGTGACGACAATATTTCTGTAGTAATTGCATCGATAGAAATATCGTCCCAAGAATTACATTCCATAAATGTATCACATATTGCCTAGCCTAGACGATTGACACTACAAGGGCGAAATTGTTATTCTGGAATAATGATTAGTAAAAATGGATATAAATTGTACACCAAAGGGCCACTTCGAAAAAATATATATCTGGACACAATACTTTAAAAGAAGAAATTCATCATGAAGAAGAAATTTGAACGCGTTGTTCGTTCTGGATTCATTATGGAAATTGTTACTTTGAAAAATATACCTCGCCATAACCAAGAACAAATTTAAAGAACATCGGAATAGCATATGCAGGAATACCAATATAATAGAATTGAAGGCAATACAGGACAATTTTATTCTAACCGGTATATTCGGATCTAATTATGAAAACATATTACCTCTTTCTCTACAAAATCTGAACACGGTTTCTAGAAAAGCTACTAATCGTCCAATTTTTGGTACATTTATGTCTACGAAACAATTTTAATGACTCAACCACAAAACACAATTGAATAAAGACTGTGCCAGTAGCTACTGTTTCAGAAATATTCAACAAAAATATAAACAATGTTCAAAAAGTATACTATTTGTATTACTAGTGTTGTCTAAATAAATACTTATTTACACCAGTGGTTGATGCAAGTTCAAAGTAGATATATGTCTATAAATCCGATTGAATGTGGAATAAAAGTGCATGCTCCGATGCCAGGAGGAGCTTTTTGTAAAATGTTACTTCAATTGGAAAAGGAAACTATGGTACGCGATTAACTGTTGAGGGAAAACATAAATTGATTTATAAGCAGTCTATGTGCAGATTGTATCTGATTGATCATTACATGACTTTATGACAAGCAAGCAATGCGAGAGGAGCGTAGGGAAATTGCAAGTAATGAAAGATTTAAAGAAATCAAAAAGGAGTCAGAGGACCTATAAGAGGATGGATGGCCAACGTGTGCATGGTATGAAATAATGAAGGAAGTTGTTATTAATGGTGTAAAAGAAGTAAAGAAATAGAAGGAGGGATGCGGAATTGCAAGAAAGCAATGGAAGCATTACAGTATGTAAGTGTAGGAGGATATGGTTGAGGTAAATAGGGGAATGCCAAACTATTTAACATCAAAGATGAGCATGAATGAGAAGAGAGTGACAGCGAAGTTTAGATGTCGAAGTATGAAATAAAGGAGTGAAATATGATATTCAGAGTAAGTGGAAGATCAAAGGAGATATGAGATCATTGGCATAAATCCTGTCAGGAGTTGATGAGGGAAATTGATGAAAGAAGGAAAAGGCGAATTTGGACGGTATAGCTACGTACTCCACGTATGATACTGGAGGCTCAAGACGCCAAGTTATACCACAATCCACCGTCTAGGTCCCACGAATTTGAGAGCCTCCAAGACTCCAATTCTTTTGCCTCTTTTGGGAACAAGAATTTCCCTTAATTTTATTTCCAGAATTTGTAGATTTCATATCTCATAATTTTGACAGTACCAACTTGCTTCAAACAGCTTTGATACGCTGATAACATGGTTCATACGATATTTTATGAAACCTAAGTAATACGAACGATTCAATCACTATGTACTTCAAGGCATCTAATTTTCCTACATACGCAACGATTTATCGTATCGTTCCTCGTATAAAATACATGTAGTCCTCAGAAAATAAAAGACATACCTCTTTTAGCAAATGACATACAAAAGTCACTGCTTATTTATCGGCAATTTGCAAGACCAGAAACTTTCGGGATAAAATTATTCTTTATTTAACACAAACCGTTTTCTTAAGATATAACATCAGCGTTTATTTAATCAGAAATATTTCATGAGTCTAACTCGTAACAACAATCATCAAGATTAATGAAGTTAATATTTTAGGTACAACCTGATAAAATACATCATAATTCGAGAACCAAACCCAAACTTCCCAATTTCCATCCAATACAAGATTTCTAATTTTGCGGTCAAAGACCACTATACTAATTCGAGCTGCAAATATTGTGTAAAATAATTTTTGTTATATAAGTTTAGAAATTATTTAACACACAACTTGAATACGCGCTCTCTCCAAACTGAACCGGAATAGGGAAGTCCAAGTTCGATTCCCAAATGATTTTTTTACTATAAGGGGTTGTGTTTAAATAAAAACAAATCTATATTTTCTATTTAACGGAAAACTTAACTTAATAAGTGTGATCATCTAAAATAGTTTTGGAGGTATGGAATATGACTATAAAATATACTATTCATTATGCCACAACAAATAATGTAAGATTGTTTCCATTATTTTATATAAAACTTTTATGTCCTATTGTTAATTTAAAAATGTCATGTTATAATAATTAGACAAAAGATCATACTCATAAAACCCAGTGGGCTGGCACTCACCCAGACGGCCGCCACTCATAACACTCAGTGGTCCAGCACAAAACATTGTGGCCAAACTGAAGAAGAAATACATGTAGACTTTTTTATGAATCTAAGCTGAAGTAAAACACAAATGACATGAAATAGCTTTCACGATTATTTAAGTATCGACAGCATCTGTACACAAAAGTTAAGGAAACTACAAAATGATCCAATTAACTTTCATATAAAATAGCTTAACTTGAGATCATA
>WYDF02093520.1:0-10827 GCA_009867245.2 Adranes taylori | reverse complement strand
ATCGAATCGAATCGAATCGAATCGAATCGAATCGAATCGAATCGAATCGAATCGAATCGAATCGAATCGAATCGAAATTCTCAAACATTTTGAATAAACTGGTATAATTGTTGTCTTTCATAAGTAAATTCAGATTATCATATGGATATGACTCAGAATTGAGATTCACATTTCATATATTGCAATTATCGAAATAAGTAATATCTTTTTTGGATTTGTCTCTACGGTTCACTTGAAATCCTAGAATCACATATCTCGGTCGTTCTAAAGTGGTCGAAGATTTAACACACTAAATATCTTTATTCGTTTTGCGTAATGCTGGATTCCAGTACACCAGATAAATGAGTGAAAGGAATACAGGTTCAGAATTTGTTGTTATCAATAAAATTCAATCGCTGTTAATTAATTAGTGGACACCATCCAACAGTTTCCAAGGCATTATTTTGTGCTTTATTATAGGAAATATAACCTTTCAGTAGACTTGTAATTCCAGGATTCTTAACACTATCAATTTCTTGACCATTTATTAAATACTGTATGTCTTCAAAACGAAATAGAAATGAATTGTTTGTTAATTGAATTGCAGGAGGAGCAACACCTTCACCAACTAGGATTGTTATATCTCCTTCAATGTGGATAAAACTTTCTGATGGTAAAATTATCAAGTCGTGTTGATTTATCTCTATGCGAATTTCATCGCATTTGCCATAATTTGTAGATCTTGGTGAGTACGAATGATATGCCTTTTTTGTAATATCATTAACGAATCACTCTTTTTGAAAAATGTTTAGCATGGAATGTACCATTTTCTCGTAGAACACGATTTCTAAGCGATTGTAAATTATAAACACTCTGTCTGGTCAATGTTAATTGTTTCGCTGCTCTACTACAATCTATATGTTGTTTGTTTTAGTAAATCAAATTCCCTTTAAAATCTTTTCAATTCCAGTTTTCAATGTACTGTTATTTGCTTTCAATGAAAGCAACACTTCAAACTCTTTAGGTACCGTGTTGCTGCTAGTGCCGTTTCTCATTTCATTTTGAATATACTCTTATATAATTGAGATTTCTTACGCTCCAGTTTGAAATTTCAATCTTTCCATTATTGTTCTTATCATAGATTAATTTATTGTTTACACCTTCTTCAATGCTTGGAATCATATTCCACAAATGAAATCTTACTAACCCGATGCAGAACTCTGCATTTGGAGATATATCGATAGGAGGATAATAGTCTGCAGTTAGTACAGAACTATTAACTTTCAATGTAAACGTTTGTGAAATTATCTTGCAGTATCCAATAAAAATTTCAAACACAGGTGACCGCACTCGTAGGAATCGTATGTATTCAAGTATTTAATATGTTTGCTACTCTGCGAAAATCTGTATCGGTAAGTGCTCGTTGAGGTAGTGATTCTATTAATTTTTTGGGCATGGATGCAAATATAGACCTAATCCTTTCTTGTATGGTTTCAAGAATAACCCATTTTCTTTCTTTTCATCGCAATTGCTTCCACAGATTCGTTATGACGTTTCAACCCGTCAATGTTCTTCTGAGCACTCCTTACGTTCTGTATTGTCTTGTAAATTGTTGAGACTCCACCCGCTAAACTACCAGCCACTGATAAAGCAGCAAACAGTGGATTAAGAAAAGGTAATATTCCACCTGATTTCGTAATCGGTAAAATGAGTGGGGTTATTGTATTCTTCCGTCCTCCAGCGTGTTTAACTTCAGCCCACGCAGCAGTAAGATCGATTTGTGCACATCGTTTCACATCTTTTGAATTTTTAACTTTAGCGTGTGGAATGCTTTCGAAACAAACCGTTTCATAAAGCAACTCGTTTTGATTTCAATCCCATTCCAAATTTTCGATTAACTTTCATTGCCGTACCAACTACTAAAGAAGCGCACTTTGAAGCGCAAGTTTTGAATCTTTCGAGATCAATCTCTGCCAAGCGACTTCTTCCAGTACTTTATCTGCTTTATGGCGATCTTCAATACTTGTTAATTGCGAATATGCAATGTTGTGCTGCTTATAAGCAGCGTCAAGTGGGTTTACACCTAGATCACCACGTTCTAATCGGTTATTTAGTTTAGTACCAGGACCACAATACTGTCATCACAATACTGAAATGATGACAGGTCTAGTTCAATAGGTAACTTATTAAGTACAGTATTTATATAATCCTTCATCTCTTGAAGGCATATGAAATGAATACTGTGCAACTGTTTATTGACTATATATATAGTAACTAATGCACATGAAATGATTTAAACGCGCGAGATATAGTACAGTGCAGTGACACCACCATGCGGCTTATTAAACAACGCGTGAAACTTCCAGTGATCAAGATCTTCCGCAACTTCGAACAGAGAGAAACAAAGACATGGACCGCTTCTATCAAACACAATAGGCGGAATTATTGTTGGGAGCTCAGCGTGCGGAAAGAAAGCTATGCTGTCTTTACTATATGATTCAAATGGATTGCGCTCTGAACAAAATTGACTCCTTCTATCTAGCTCAAACTTATCCCTCGATACCAAAGACACTTTTCTGCGATAATGGAAACTTTATTATACTCTTCCTACAAGACGACATGAATCTTAATCACGTCTATAAGAATCATGTTGGCAGCGACTTGAGTTTTCAACAATTCAAGTCTGTAGCCGGTGAATGTTGGAAAGAAAAGTATGGGTTCTTAACAATATGCAAAGATTGTGATATAAATAAAGGCCGATATCGTAATAAATTCAATCAGTTTATATTTGTTGATGGTAATCAACATCAAAATGGATAGAGAGCGGGATTTGACAACAAATTGTAAATATTCGTAACGTAATAAATAAGAAAGCACTTGCTATAAAGTTAGGACTTGATGAGGAAGATAAAACATTAAAGAAACTATACAAACCGATCTTGGATCCATTAGAATCTATTTCAGCATCGATGGGCAATATTACTACTGCGAAAAAGAATAAAGACGGAGAAGTTTCTCCTCCTACTAATTAGCAGGTTAAAGAAGAAGTGCAAGATATAGGATTTAAAAATCCTATATTGCCATTAGCATCATCTTTTTTTTACGTAGGAAGTGGAGAAACCTTCAAAAGCCGACAGATGCCCGTGCATCCGACAGTGTGGAATTTTTACCCTAACTAAAAAACCACTCCCTGGGATTGTATATTGTTGGGAGATAGGAGAGTTTGTTTAAATGAGGCTTTAGGATTTATCATCCTGTTCAGCCTAGAAATGGTATTGAGTGGAATATTTTTAGAAATTATGGTAAACTGATAGCTTGCAGATAAGATATACGCTATAGCATTCGCTTTACAGCCAAGGGAACCTGCAATACCTTGGCCATAGCAAGGTCAACTGATGAGGGTGTTTGGTTTACTGGGGTGAGCTGATTTCCTGGTGGTCTTGTATTTTTATCTCCTTACTTGGCTGTGCAAGTCGGTGTTAGTTGACCTGAAATAGAGGTTGTTGTTGTGGAAGAGTTTTTTTTATTTTAATTTTTATTATTTTTTAATTTATTTTGTCTTTTTTTTTATAATATAGGCGTAGGGATCATCTTAGGGACAGTGGGATTAATTTAAGGATATCTTGGAGATCCTCAGGATGGTTTGGTTCGGTTTGGATTATTCGAGCTGGCGGATATGTGAAGCGTCTGCGAGGCTATTTGTGACGGTGGTGCCTGGCTTTCCAATCAGAACGAAGATTTTGGTACGCTATTGGGTTGTTTTCTTCGTCATGTCGAGTCGGATATTTGGAATTTAGACTCGAGGGCTTTTAGTCGATCTGTGATAGGCTCAGCCGAGCAATGTTCATATATTAGGGCACTAGGAAATTGGAAGTGTAACCTGTGAATTGTTCGAAGTATTCTTCGTTCACAAGTAGTAAGTTGGTGTACTTGCGCATTAGAAAGAGTAGAACATAGAACAGCTCTATAGTCTATCAGTGGCCTAATATAGGTTTTGTAAGTGTGATGTATAGTTATTGTATGACAGCCTCTAACACGTCCTCTGAGTGTGGATATCAGGTTCACGCGTTTGCGTATCCTGGAAAGGGTGTATTTTAGGTCGGAATTCCAGTTAAATGTTCTATTAAACCAGACACCTAGATAACATATTTCTTCTTTCAACGAAATGGGTTCATTCCACAGTCGGAGTTTGATGTTTCTTTTTGACGTGGTTGGGATGCTGAATGAAGATGCTTGAGTTTTGCTCGGATTCGGCGTGATGCGTCATTTTTGCGCCCATTTTGAAAAGTTGTCTAAAGATAACTGTAGATGACGGTTTGCAATTTCTGCTTTTAGTGAGCATTCCTAGTAAGCTGTGTCATCAGCATACAAGCGTATCTGGAGAGGTTGGGGGGTTAGTGACCATGGCAGTACGTGATGTACAAAAGAGGGTCAAGGACAGACCCTTGTGGTACGCCAGCTTGAAGTTGTATGTATCTGGAGAGAGTGTCTCCAATTTAAATTTGGGTCGGATAGATATGACTTGACCATCCTCAGTGTAATAGGATGAAGGATATGAAGCTCATGGAGTTTCCGAACTAATCCGGAATGCCAGACAGAGTCAAAAGCATGGGAGATATCTAGAAATACTGCTAAAGCGCAATGGCCATTGTTGTGTGCTCATGTAATATCTGTTTGAAATTTTATAAGAGAGTCCATAGTAGAGCGTGATGCACTTAAACGTTTTTTAGGCGAGATGTGAATATTCTTTCTCAATATTCTTTTAAGTTTTTCCTAAGACGTTAAGGAGTGTGATATGATGAAACATGTCTAGGGTCTTTGCGAGGTTTAGCAATCATGATCGTCTGGCCAGTTTTCCAATCTATTGGAAAGTGCCCCAATAACAGACATTTATTGAATATCTCGGTTAGTAGAGATATGGTCTCAGCAGGAATGTGTCTGGGGATACGACGAGTTAAGGCATCTGAACCAGGAGCGGTGTTTTTGCCTTTATTCAGAGTTTCGGATATGTCATTTTGGGCGATAGGATATAGAATGTCATCCTGTTTAGGCAAATCTATGAGTGGTGTGTAGCGAGTGGACAAATCGTTTACCAGAATGTTTGTTTCCTCAAAAAAATTGGGCTCGAAAAGTACGTTGTTAGGTACTTTACAAGTGTTTTCCAGAGTCAGCGAAAAGCACAGCTTTATCAGTGGAGTTGCTTAGAATTTCTCCCTGATTATTTGTCAGGTGGGATTTTGAAACAGTCTTTTGACCCGTAAGTTGTTGGAATTTTTGCCAGAATTGCTTACCATTGCGGTAATCTAGTTTTGACGTGGCTTCAACCCAACACTCCTCCCTATACGCAATTATATTGCGCCGAATAAGAGCATTGAGTCTGTTCTACTCAGATTTAATGGCAGGATCTCTCTGAGTAATATACCTACGATAAATTCGCCTTTTCTCTAGTATCATGTTAATGGTATCGGGAGGAAGTGGATGCCTATTCCGGGAAACGGTTTTCAGAGGAATTCTCTCTGAAGCTGAATTCCGAATGATTTCAGATAAATTGGCAACAGTGGTGTCTATTTCTGAAGGGTTGCTCATAGGTAAGTAACGTGGGGTATTTTGTAAAATATTATTTTGGAAGTGTTGCCAATTTGCATTTTCGATGTCACGTATAGTGATTTATGATGGTGGGGAAATAGGCGCTGAATCTAAGCTCGTTTTGACCAGAAGTGGATAATGGTCTGATGTGACTGAAGTGCCGGCGAGACATTGTGCCTCAATAAATTGGATAAGACTTTCCGTGGCCACTATATGATCGATAATTGAAAGGCCAATGCCACAGAGAGTCAGTTCTGTGTTTCTGATGCGTTGTAGTGGAAATTGAGTGAAACAATTAGTAAGAATTTCGCCGTTTGAATTAGTTGCAAAATCCACGTGGCGAGCGTTAAAATGGCCCATAAGTATGGCTTTCGGAATAAGTGATATGAATTAAAGAAAATCTTGAGAGATGGTTTCAGTGGGTGGGTTATAATAAGAAAAGAAACTGACTGTAAAGTTTGTGAAATGGACGTTCGCCGCCACACACTCAAGATGTTGAAATTCTGGAGGAAGTTGAAATGGAGTATTAGCATAATTACTATGGATGGCTAGAGCGATTCCTCTCATGCTACCTAAGCGACTGTTTTGTTGAAATACTTTGAAATTTTGAGATGTTAATGTCGCGTTGGATTTTTGTTTCGGTAATAGAGAGAATATGTACTTTGCCTGTTAATAGAAGATTTTTAATAGCATAGATTTTATGCCGTACTCCACTCATTCACAGTTCCTATGTTTAACTCCATTGAATTGGAATAATCACGATAGAAACCGTGTTGTTGGAAAAGGATATGTAGGTTTTCCTACGTAAAAGGTTGCGGGATACTTGCCCGATTGCTTCCTGAATTAGGGATCGTTTATCCGGCAAGACATTGAGGAGGGTCGAGGTTAGGACCCGGATGAGGTCGTCTATGTGGACGGGAGGGTTGAGCGCAAGATCTTCCTCAGTCTTTTGCTCAGATATTGGAGGGATGGGTGAGTCGATGCACTTGGCGGGTGCAATCTCCTCAGGTTTTTTGGGGATTTTTTGTTTTTGGGGCACTTGTTCGACCATGCCTCGTGTCTGCCACCACAGTTGAGGCATTT
Source organism: Adranes taylori (assembly GCA_009867245.2). NCBI lineage: Eukaryota > Metazoa > Arthropoda > Insecta > Coleoptera > Staphylinidae > Adranes > Adranes taylori. Next base: position 4,179 of record WYDF02093520.1, on the reverse strand, counting down.
GGTGTGGGTTTGCTCGCATGTAGGAGCATGGTGGTGTTGGCCGCATTTGGGGCAGCTGAGCTTGTTTTGGGACTCGTTTACCGAGTGGCCAATAGCAAAGCACTTTCTGCATTGCTTGGGGCTTGGTGTAGGGTTATGCGATGACTCCGCAGGGTAGAAGCGGCCATTGAGATACAAGCCCCTGCGTAAATGGGTGGCATATCTACTATGGTCGCTTTTGATCACTCTGATGAAATTGAGTGGTTTGTTGGTCTGTCGGGAATGACTCTAAAGACTGGCAGGTTCTTAACTACATATTCGTAGGAGGATTTTTTCTGGGTTTCCGGTGAAAACTCCGTTGTAGAGGAGTAGGAGGAGAGGGATGAGGCTGGTCTGCAGGTGGGGGAAGGAATCGTGCTCGTTTTTCCTTGCGTTTGATTACGGATGTTGTATGCAGGTGCGGAGCCTGCAGATGAGGTTAGTGGCTTTTTAGGCCTTTTAGTTTTGCTTGCCTTTGCAGCCAAGTGGGGGTCGCCTTGTAGGCGCCTCGGTGGTGAAGAATTTAGAGCTTTTGTGAACTCTAAATGGCTCTTGTCTGACCCATTTCTGGGTCTGGAGTTTTTCGTGCCCCCAGGGGGCGACGTTTTTTGGTGGTGGTGTTGGGAGGACCGCGGGGGTGGGGTTTTCCGTGCAGTACCTGTGGGTGCACGGTTTGTGCCGTTGAACATTATTATGTCCAGCGACGAAATTTCCCTTTGGCTTTGCAGCTTATTCAATCTATGACTGAGAATGGTATTGTACGCCTGCTGTGCCTCTGCGTGTCGCCTCCTTGCAGTGAAATATCGGGGCAGCTTAGTTAGCTGCAAGATATCTCTGTCAGGTGACCTGCTCGTTCGACTATTCACGGAAGAATGCATCATCTCAAGGAACAACGATTATTCAGGTAAAATTGCAATACCGAAAACAAATCGGTTGAGTTTGGATACACCAGCAGCGACATTAACATTACGCAAAGATTTGTTTATAATCCTCCGAAAGCAACACCACCACGTGACGTTCCTTCTGATGGAGATAATGAGGATATAGGAAATGAATCATATATATCTACCGTTGCAGACGACTTTCTCCACCAATATCCCCCAAATCTTAGACACTGTATTCAAGATTTAATAATGAAGGCCGATAAGTGGACTATCGGTATTGGTGAAAAGTTAATTAAGGAAGATGGCAGTGTAACTATAAAGAATAAAACATTCGGGTACAAAAGACCTTTTCGAGCTTCTACTTCGTTCCAATCCAGTATTTTACGATTTGGCCGATTTACAAAACTATAAAGAAATTCTGTTAAATACAAACATTTTGTATGGTGGAAGCATTCCATCAAATGAATATGAAGGTCGCACATCGAAATATAGACAAATCATTAAACCTGTCTTGAATCCCATTGATTTTCCTTTTTCTGTTGCATTAACACCGACAACGCAATCTCATTCACAAACACTGCCCAGCTGCAAACGAGGTAGTTCTTTGAAACGTAAGAGAATAGACCGCTTTAAGATGTATGTTGATCAAGGACATCAGCAATCTCCTATCATATTTTGGAACGATATTAATGAATTGATTGATCGTCTAGTAGTACTTCATGCTGCGCGAGATGCCGACAATACGTATGCTCTTAACAATGAAATTGCCACAGTCGAGGAGTTGAGAGAAGACGGGTATATAGATTGGTTGATTAAAACCCGTTGAAGTGTAAATACTAACACTATCAGTATTGGCAATTTTGGCAAAGCTGTTTTGAGCGAAACATCATCACCAACTCGAACTAGAGGAGGTCCTCCTGGTTCTGGTTTTTTTTTTGACGGATGGAAATTATGATATACGTAACCATTTACTTAAACACTTGGCAAAACCTATTGATGAAAATGATGCTTGTACAAAATAGTATGTAGATCTAGTTATACAAATCTTATCTTTTACCGTCTCCAACAAGATTAGTGAATTACAAAATATGGATATTGGTGGTGTGAAGTTGCAAATGGATGGAATTCAAACAAAGACGAAACTCGATATACGAAGAATGGAACAAACACTTATAAAAAATCGGAATCTGATATGTTACTTGCAAAAGAAATTATAGTTGCAGCAAAACAGAACGAGGACAAATTCAACGAACACTCTGCTATATTATCAACTGAACAGTTAACAAAATTTCAATAATTGACGGCTTATCGCAAACGTGTTTAGCCTTTCAGCAAGAAGTAACTGATAGGTTCACAAATCTGACTGAGTTGATAAAGAATCAAACAGAAGGTTTGGAAGTTATTGATAATGATTTTAAGAATCAAGGCAGAATTATAAACAAATTGCAAAATTCGAATGATGTTGACAATGTACAACCTCTTCTATTGGCTTTAAGGCATATTATACATAAAACAATGTTAATCTGATAAATCAACAGTGCAATGGGTAAAGTGAAAGCTGAAATTGTGTAAGAGATACATGCACCGGCACGACGTAATTACCCACGTCGTCGCGTAATTATTAAAGGATTTCTCAATCTTGCCAATCAGACCTATTACAAATCAATCAGTATGCCACGGAAACTAAAGGTTTTAAATACATTTTGGTCGTTATTGAAATTTCTCTATATCGAACTGTTCGGAAAAGAGCATTGTCGACGCTTTTCGCAAGATACTAGATCGGGCTGGTTTGCATTGCATTCCGAAAAATTTATAAACTAATCATGGTACGGAATACATGAGAATTTCAGAAAATTGATGAACGATTTTGGTATTCATTTATACTCGATTCGCAGCACGAAAAAGGCCTTCATAACAGAACGTGTAATTCGCATATTAGAGTGGTCAGAAAACATAAATTTCACGTTGGCGATACTGTATGTATCTCAAAGCAGAAAGCTCGATTTGTAAAAGGTTACATGCCGAGTTGGTCTACTGAACTATTCACAATTGCAAAAGGGAAATTATCAAATCCTAGTTTATTTACTTAAAGATCTGAATAAGAAACCAATATTGGGTGCATTCTATGCTGAAGAATTGAATCGAGCCAAACATATAGAGCCATATCTAAGTTCATAAAGTACTACAACAAAGGGGCGACGAACTATTGCTAAAATGGTTAGGATTTGGTAATAAATATAATAGTTTTATAAATAAATCTGATCTATTGTAAATTATTGTTATTTTTGTTCAACAATATACATTAAAAAACAAAACTCACATTTGTCTTATTAATGTCTATATTTTTTAATAATATAATTAGACAATGTATATATCGCTATTTCACATGTAGCAAATACATTTGGAATAAGTAACAATAATTTCTTGTAAATACTCTTCTTATCTTTGCATTCCAACAATTTGGCTGTTAACGGTATCCATTCGCTTGTAACTCATTGATATTTTCCATCACCCAATTTTAATTTGATACCTATGTGAATGAAAGTAGAATCATGCGTCCCAATTACAGTCATATTCAGTGGAGAAATACATTTCTTGTTTCATTGGAACATAATCGGTTTCGATATGAAGTGCATTGTCTTCACAATACTTTATACAAACCATACAACTGATTGCGAACATTGGTAAATGTACATACAATGTATGATTGCAAATTCCACATACAGTTAATATATTTGACTTCGCCGAAATCATTTCGATCCAATATTTAGTGTATTGAATTCCAATACGAAATGTAAAATTGTCATGTATTGATCTATATGCTGCTGAACTTGTATGTAGCTTCTAAATAATGTATATACTGCAGCTTCTGTTGTTGCTGTAACTTGCGAGTTGAAAACATTTTGGACTTGTAGATCAAGCAAAACTTTATCGGGATTAAGACAATCAATTATGTTCCACGTATCGGTGTTTTACTTCTGACGGATTTCCAATCATCCAAGTATTAATATATTCGAGAACTTTATAATTCTGTTCAATGCAGTCCCTGTCGATGTCAACTATTTTATTTTTATCAGTAGCGATATGTGCGTTCGATATGGTCTCCAAGCAATGGGTATAGAATTGATCAAATTTTAGATTCGTCAACGCATTGAGTTTTTGAGTTTCTGAACTTGATTAAGTACTAGCGATACACCTTTCTGCTCAATTTTGATTGCTCTGTACCCTGAATTAGAGAAACTTATAGCGTTTGATGGATGCAGTATAGGTTTCTCTA